>PVKA01010845.1:0-62931 GCA_004027165.1 Ctenomys sociabilis
ATGTCGGCTTCTAGTACTACGGTCATCCACTAGGAAAATAATTATTGAATTTTTGATATAATTCAGGTATAAAAAATAAGATAAGTAAGCAGCTACACTCTTAATTCACTGATAAGAGATATCTGCTAAAATAATATCTGTAAATATAATATCATGTATGCACCTTGTACAATACCAAAACATTATGAAAACAGTTTGCCATGTATTAATTTATCGAATCTGTATTGTTAAGGTGTCTTGAAACTGTCTGATTGACATTTGTAGTTCAATAAAATAAAATTTAAAAATAAATAAATAAATAAAAAAAGCGGTGTAAACGTTTTGCCGGGAGCTGCCCTTGGAAGGTGGCGCTGTGCAGGAGCTGCGCACGGACAGCGGAAGAGGACAAGGGGTGGTGTTTCCTTCTGAAAGTACTAGTCGCATTTGCTTCCTTAGCTGAACTATAAGAGTCTTAAATATTCTTTTTCCTGCAGTTCCCCTCTTATCTCTGCACTCAAGGTTGTACTTTTTGGTCTCTGTGACAGAAGTGAAGATGCTTCAGGTTCTACAGTAAATGCCTGCAAACTAGAAAGGGAAAAGTTTACCATTTGGGCACTAGGTGGAGGCAACGGGTTTCAAAATGTGACCAAAGGAAAATGGGTAGGCCGGGGTCAGATTAGAGAGATGGGTGGGTGTAGTGGTGCCATTGGAGCTGCGGCCCTTCCAAGGAGGCGAGTGCCGGTGGGGCAGGCAACCTAGGAGCTCTGAACTCACTGGGACAGAAGCCGGAGGCAGTGAGGCTGAGCTCTTGCATTCATCCACCGGCATGCTGTTTAGGGCAGGGAGGCACCAGGCGGGCTCAGGGGATGCTGGCTTCTATTTACTTGCCCAGTATTAATACATGGAAGTCTTTTGTTACTGTCTTTCCCCAGCTGTGTGCTTGTCTTAACTTGGCTTGAGTGCTCAGGCCAGGGACTGAGGACAGAGACATGAGCACGGCAGAGCCACCTCTGTCTTCTGATCCTTGGGCTCATAGTGATCTTTCTGCTTCAGCTTTCTTTTTTTATAATAATTTAATTTTAATTTAAATTTTACAAAAATAGAGATAGAGTCATGGGATTACAGAGCTGCACCACTATCCCTGGCTTGGTTCCAAATCTTGCTTGCCCTGTCTCAGCCTCCTGAAGGCTATGATTGCAGGCAAGCCTCACTATGCCCAGCTTACTCTCTTTCTCTGTCTCTCTTTTTGGTTTGGCTTTTTTGAGACAGGGTCTCACTATGATGCTCAAGGCTACACTGGCCTTAAATTTTACTATGCAATCCAGGTTGTCCTTAAACTCCTAGAGATCCTCCTGCCACAGCCTCCCAAGTGCTGGGATTACAGGCATGAGCCACTGTGCCTGGCTTCTCTCTTTGTCTCTTTTGGCAAATTATATTGATGGTTTTTCTAGTGTTGAACCCATCAGCCTTGCATTCCTGTGGTAAAATCCATTTGGTCATAATATATTACCCTTTTATTACACTACTATTACAATTTTCAAATGTTTATTCAGTAATTTTGCATCCATGTATATGTTCTATAATAGTTTATTTTCTTACAAAGTCTTTGCTTTTGATACCAAGATAATTTTGGTCACATAAAGTGAGTTGGGAAGAATTCTTTCTTGTTCCATTTTTCTGAAAACAATGTACAGAATTGGTACAATTTGCTGATGAGAGCATCTGAGCATGCAACTTTCTTTATTAGAAGAATTTAATTTTCAATTCAATTTTACAAAAATAGGGATAGATGGGGCCAGGTAGATAGCTCAGTAGAATAAGCATTTCCCTGGCAAGCACAAGGGTTCAATCCCTAGTTCTCAAAAAAAAAAAAAAAAAAAAGGGATAGAGACCTGGTTGTGGTGGAACATGTCAGTAATCTTAGCACTCAGGAGGCTGAAGCAGGAGGACTGCTGCAAGGGACACCAGACTTGGTTACATAGTAAGGGCAATGTCAACCTGGACTACATAACAAGATGAGAGAGAGAGAGAGAGAGAGAGAGAGAGAGAGAGAAAGCAGCAGCAGCAGCAGCAGCAGCAGCAGCAGCAGCAGCAGCAGAAGAAGAAGAAGAAGAAGAAGAAGAAGAAGAAGAAGAAGAAGAAGAAGAAGAAGAAGAAGTATTTATATTATGTGATTCTTCTTGAGTAAGCTTTGGTAATTTCCTATAGAGTTAAGCATTCCTTTACTATGTAGTACAGCAATCCCACTGCTAGGTATTTGCCCAAATGAATAAAAAATTTATGTACAACCCAAACCTTTCGCACTAGAAGTCCCATGGTGTTACAAGTAAGTTGGATTATCAGCGTGCTTTGCTTGGAAGCTGCCTGCAGGATCAGCAAAGCACACTTCTGGGGGTGTTTGTGCAGGCCATGGAGCTGTGACCCGGGATTCGCTACTATTGCTGTGCCTGGTGGGGGAGGCCATTACTGGCAGCCACGGCAGGAAGCTACAGAAGAGCAAAGCTATGTCTATCTGCGTTGCTCGTCCTGAGAAACACGGCCACACTTGCATCAGTCCTGCCCTTTCACAGCCACACTATCCCCTGTCCCAAACTGCTCAAGGAAGCAAAGTCCCTTTGAATCTTCTGCTTCACCTTCGCTTCCTGCTGATTCTGTGCTCTGAGCTCAGCCGACTTCCACGGGAGTGAACAAACAGCTACGGTCGCTTCCACAGAGCTTTCTCAGGTGGTTTCTCTCCTCACGGTGCCTCTAACAACTATTATCTAGCCCCTGTGCAGCTGTTGCCTGCTTTGCTTCTGGGCCACTGCGAGAAAAGCACGTTTGCTCTGCCACAAAGATCCTGCTGCGGAGTCAGCTGGATGGAATCCCCTGAAGCTAGGAGCCACATAAATTTCTCTTTTTCTTTTTTTAAAACATTTTTATTTAGTTGGTACGGAGACTCACTACGCAGCTCGGACTCACAGTGATCCTCCTGTCCCAGCGTCTCCAGCGCTAGGATTACAGGCGTGTGCCACCACGCCCAATTCTGGGGCCCCGCATGTGGTACCGGGGATCGAGCTGGGTCCTTGTGCTTGCCAGGCAAGTGCTTAGACCACTGAGCTATCTCCCCAGCCCGTTTCCTCTTTTAAATTGTGTCAGGTATTTTTTCCAGCAATGGGAAAACTGGCCAACATGTATGGGTAAATATAAGGTATGCTATAGGAACATTAAGGAAGGGCTCATGCGTGATGTCAACTCTTTTTTTTTTATTGTATTTGGTACAAGGTCTCACTATACAGCTTGGACTCATAGTGCTCCTCCTGTTTTCAGCCTCTCCAGTGCTGGGATTACAGGGATGCGCCACCATGCCTGGACTTCGTGGCTGGCTCAGTGCACCTTTGGGCAGCTCTGCATGTGGTTCCAGGGATCAAACCCTCAACCCTGTGCTTGCCTAAGCAGGCGCTTAGTCTGCTGAGCTATCTCACTGGCCCTTTTGATGAGAACTCCTGAAAGCCTTCAATATAAGACTTCCTTAGTTCCTAACCACAACTGAACCCTGACCCAGGATGGGCCCATACAGAAAATGGGCCAATCAGGGTCTTTTGGGATGGGAAGATGTCTCAGTAAAGTAAGCATTTGCCTGGCAAGCTCAAGGGCCTGAGTTCAATCCCCAGTTCTGCCAAAAATACAAAAACAAAGTCCTGAATCTAGAAACTGTGAGATGCTAATTTTTATAAATAAATAAATAAACAAACAAATAATTTGGTCTGGAGAGATAGCTCAGTGGCATGAACGACTGCATGGTAAGTGTAAGGTCCTGAGTTCAATTCCTGGCGCCATACATAAATAAATAAACAGTCAGAGCCTTTCCATAAAATCTGGAATTTGAGTGGCTGGCTTGGGATGAACAGACCAGGAGAAAAGGGTGGTAATAGAACCGTGCTTTCTGCCATTGTGGTTGGAGGAAACAGATATTGGGCAAGAGAAAAGATCAGGCCTAGAGAGAGGGACTGGAATGAGGGACAAATTATATAAGTTTGCTTCCAGGTCTCTCTTCATTCTTGTCCTGAACCTAGAGCCCTATGGGAAAAAATGAATTCTGTTGCTTCTAGCCCAGAGCATTCTAATTCTCAGTTGTCTCTCCTTCCATGGACAATTTATGATTTCTTTTAGAAAAGAGAGTTTTTTCATGCTGCCTGTCATTCTCTCAACAGATTCTCGCCTCCATTGTCTAAGTGGTGGGCCACTTCACACCACGTTGCCTCTCGTTTTCATCTTTCACAAAGTAAGGGAAATTCTCAAGCCGGGCGTGGTGGTGCAGGCCTGTAATCTCAGCACTCGGGAGGCTGAGGCAGGAGGATTGTTGTGAGTTCGAGACCAGCCTGAGCTACAAAGTGAGCTTAAGGCCATCCTGAACTGCATAGTGAGACCCTGTCTCAAAAAAGACCAAAAAAAAAAAAAAAAAAAAAGGGAAATTCTCTTTGACTTATTACTAGCAAGTGTGGTGGCATGGAGAAAGTGCTCAAAGGACAGTTGTGGCAAGGGTCTTCTAAGCATGGACACTTGGTCAGGCACAGGGGCTGATGTCTGTAATCCCACTCCCCTGGGAGGCTGAGGCAAGAAGATCACAAGTTTGGGCTGAGTCTGGGGAATTTAGTAGCCTAGTGAGACCCTGTCTCAAAACTAAAAAATAGAAAGAAAGCTGAGTATGCATTTTGTGTGGGGACCTCGGGTTCCATCCCCAGTGTTCATAGAAAACAAGCAAACAGACAAATAAAAATGGACCCCAACACTTGCTTGACAACATATGAATTTGGGCCTGATACATACCAAACAGCAACCAACCGTGCAAATATGACTAATATTTTGAGATTTTCCCCTTCTCAGGAGTGAAAACAAACTTGTTTCCTTGAAGATTTTGTTTCTCTTGAGAGTAATTATTGTTGCTGTTTCTGTCATTATTGTTACAGCAAAACTCTGCTGGGCGCTCTCAGCTCACGAGGATTCTGGAGGCCCTCGATCGATCTCCATTTCCCAGCTTCACTACTTCACGCCCACTTGTGGCCGCACTTGGGACAGAATCACATTAGATTTTGGCTGTTGCTGATAAAATTAAGGCAACTGGGATTATTTTCTCCTCTTTAGTTAGAGAAACAAGTAAACTAAAGGAAAATGAAGAGGACATTGTCTTTTTGTTTTCTGAGTTGCATAGGATATCATTTAAATAAGGAATCAAGCAAATTTCAGGGATGTGAATTTCTTTCTTTTTATTTTATTTTTTTCCAGTACTGGGGATTGAACTCAGAACCTTGTGCTTGCCAGGCAAGTGCTTATTCTGCTGAGCTATCTCTCCAGCCCAGGATGGGCATTTCTGATGCTCATCAGCTGGTGGAGAAAACCCCCAGTTCCTTGTTTGGGGCATGACTTCTTTTGCTGACAATATAAGAGGGCTTTTGTAGCATAAGAAAACCCACTCCAAAGATCCTGGCCACCTTCCGTCTGCATACAGTGTACTATGCGCCAGGGACAATGTTGAACTGAATTTGGCTTCAGCTGCCTGTGTGAATGTAAATTTGCATTTCCATTGCCAAGTACCTTGACTTTTTTCTTTGTTATTTTAGATGTAGGAAGCTGGAAGGGCACCAGTAAATTTATTGGCTCTGATTATTGCAACTGCTGTGATGTTAATGATTCACTAATTGAAAAAATAAAATATCACGGAAATCCTCTGCTAAAAGAGGGATTTCAAAGCTTGTTCTTTCTCTTGACAGAAGTGCCTTTCTGAGATGCTCCAGGAAGCATATGATATTCTCTGATTACTTTTTTTCCCTTGAAACAAATCCCAAAAGGTAAGAATAGGCAATTCACAAAGGAAGAAAGGCAAATGGCCAATAAACATAGAAATATGTTCAGTAAAGAAGATGCAAATTGAAACAGTGACATTTTTCTTCTACCACATAAGAAAAAAAAATACAGGCATGGTTCATTTTATTGCATGCCTCTTAATTGTGCTTTGCAGATATTGTTTTATGTGCAAATCAAACCTTAGTAGCAACCTTGTATGGAATAAGTTTATTGGTGCCATTTTTCCAACTACCCAGATAATCATTAGCAGTGAAGAAAATTTTAATTAGGGCACATACATAGATTTTTAAGAAGATATAATGTCCATGCACACTTAATAGATAGTATAGATGTAATTTTTATACATGCTGGGAAACTAACACCGTCATAACGTGCCTCATTGCAACATTCACTTTACTGCAGTGCATTGCATCTGAACCTGCTGTATTTCCAAGTAGGCATGTATTATACAAAAGCTTATGATAATCCACAGGATTGCTGATAAAAGTGAGCCCTTTATATTCATGGTGCTGGGGATTGAATTCAGAGCCCTGATCTATATCACCAACCTTTTAAAATTTAAAAATTTTGACCAACCATTCTTACTGAACTGTTAAGTTGCTTAGCCTGGATTTGAACTTTCAATCTTCCTGCCTCAGCCTCCCTCTGTGGGATTATAGCCATGTGCCACTGTGCCAGGCTCTAAGCACTATTTATATTCCACTGGAGGAAGTATGGACTGCCCCACCTTCTAGTGAATCTGGTGATGTATAGCAGTGTTTAAATGTGCATGCGTTGTCCAGAAATTGTACTTCTTTCAGTCACTCATTCTAAAGACCTATCGTGAGGATGAACATGGAGGTTGTTTACAGAAGGACGTCCTGGAGAGAGACTAGAAACAAGCTAATGTTCACCAGCAGGGACTGGTGAGGTAAATGCACAGCTATCTTCCTGCACAGGACAGGTGCTGAACATGAAGGTACAGAACTCCCAGTGAGAGTGTGGAAAGGTGTTGTGGATCAGGTTTCAAGTACAAAAATCCCAGAACTGCATATTGTGATTCCATTTCTGTACAGCAGAGTCTGTTTATGTGCATTTAAAAGAAAGCCATCCGGTCAGCTGCAAAAGGATAGATTCCATATGATTCCACTTACATGAGGTACTTGAAGTAGACAAATGCATGGAGTCAGAATGGTGGTTGCCAAGGACTAACAGGTAGGGAGATGAGAAATTACTATTTATTTTTTTAAAGACCAGGTCTTATAACCCCCTATGGTTGCAGAATGCTGGACTGTGTTGGATTGTGGTGTCGAGTTCAAACACCTAAGTTAGTTGAATGACAATGGAGTGCCCACCTTTGACAGGTGTAGACAAAGGAAGGGTTGTAGAAAGAAAAAATCATCCTGTGTGCATATAGACAGTACAGTTGGGATAGATAACGCTGTGCTTCTACATAATCCTATGAGAGGCAAGATCTGCACTAATGGTGGTTGGACAGGATATTATGTCGGCTTTTAGTGCTATGGTCATCCACTAGGTAAATAATTATTGAATCTTTGATATAATTCAGCTATAAAAAAAACCTGTAAATATAATATCATGTATGCACCTTGTACAATATCAAAACGTTATGAAAACAGTTTGCAATGTATTAATTCATCGAATGTGTATGGTTAAGATGTCTTGAAACTGTCTGATTGACATTTGTATTTTAATAAAATAAAAATAAATGAAAAAAAAAATAAAAAAATAAAGACCAGGTCTTGTTATGTATTCTAGGCTGGGCTTGAATTCACCATGTAACCCAGGAAGTCCTTGACCTTGTGGTGATCCTCCTGCCTCAGCCTCTGAGTGCTGGGATTACAGCTGTGCTCTGTCACACCCAGCAAGAAGTTACTGCTTAATAGAAGTAAAAAAGATGAAAGATGTTTTATACTATATTGTAGCATAGATTTAGTATTAGTAACATAGAAATGTGTTATCATTATCAAGTATTATGTACTGTATACAGTTGATTAGGTTATACTTGTATGTGACTGATGGTACAGTGTTTTTGTTTGGTTTGGTCTGGTTTTTTTTTGTGGAACTGGGGATTGAACTCAGGCCCTCATGCTTGCCAGAGAAGCACTTATTCTACTGAGCCATCTCCCTGGTCCCTGGTTTGGTTTGTCTTATATCAGTGGTGATATTACAATATCTACAACAGTGATACCCCTAGGTGACAGGATTTTTTTCATTTCCTTTAGGATCTTATGGGATAGTGATATATATATATATATATATATATATATATATATATATATATATATAGTTTATTGTTCACTGCAACAGTGTTGTGCTGTGTGTGGGTGTATAAAAACAGAGAAGACAGGAGACAGATGCAGTAAGACTGCAAATTTGAGTCCAGCCTGGGGAACTTAGTGATTTAGTGAGTCCCTGTTTAAAAATAAAAAGAAAGGCTAAGGCTGTATTTTAGTGTATACATTCAGTTCTGTGTGTATCACACACACACACACACACACACACACACACACACAACTACAAAAACCAAAACAACCTCCCCCAAAACAAGAATAGAGAAGAGGGAGTACATGCCAAGCTCAGATGGGATTAGGGAGGTAGGGGAAGGGGATAAGGCAGAACTCCCCAGACGTGGTACGAAGATGTCAAGGTCCATCTGATTCCAAGGAAGTTGGAATGTCCAATGGGATTTCTTACCACGGAATGTGACCTTTGTGTGGAACAGGAGATGGGAGAGACAATGAGAGGACAGGCTAGCTTTTAGGGGCAGCTGAGCCACACTCTGTCATCTGCTTTGACCCAGAGAGTGAATGACTGCTGACTGCTTAGTCTACATCAGTGTAGACGAGGCTGCCCTGGGTGGTGGGCAGGACTGCTAGGCAGGACAACATGGATAGCTGGGAAAATGAGCTTGTCAGCTACGAGAGGAAGATGCATGCACCTGGTCATGGTACAGAGGCAGCAACAAGGCAAGAGAGTGGCCTTCAGTTCTGAAACCGAGGAGGAGTTTTCCCAAAAGGGACAGTCCAATCATAGATAGTATTTATAGAGGGCTTACCCTGTGCTGGTACCACTGGGAGAGCCTTATAGGTAGTCAGTCTTTTAGTTCTCGCCACAACTTACTGAAGTTGGTGTTATGTAGTGATATTTCATATGCCCTGGCACACACATTTATGTGTGCATTATCCTCTTTTAGTGTTTATTCTCATGTCATCCTTGCGCAGGGTCCATATGCAATCTTCTCTGTATCACTTCCATTTTACTATATGGGCTGCTGAAGCAAGTACTTTCAGTGCTAACATTTTTAAGGAGGAAGCCTCCATTTTTTTTGGAAAGGCCAATCTATTTTATTTTGCTTTTTATTAGCGTGTATTAATATTACCCAGCTAGATTCCGGCTAGCATGTTCCTGAAGGAGTTAAGGGCTGCATACTATAGTGATACACGCACACTCATGTACACGGTAGCACAGTTCACAATAGCTAATCTGTGGGCATAGTCTAGATTATCTGTTGCCCCGCAACAGATAAATGGATTAAGAAAATGTGGTATATATGAGCAAATATGGTACTACTCAGCCATAAAGAAGAATTTAATGGGTATTTGCAAGAAAATAGATAAAACTAGAAACCGCAAGGTTAAGTGAAATTAGCCAAGCTCAGAAAGTTAAAAATTGAAGGATTTCTCTTATATGAGAAATCTAAAAATATAAATTAATAAATACAAAATTAAAATAAATGAAAGAGGATAGGAAATTATCATTTTAATGTCAGTGTACCTTGAATGTGCTAGATTCCAAAATCTCTGAAGATTGGTGGGGGTGGGGGAGACAGAGACAGAAAGGGGGGAGGCAGTATGAGCTACAGTCTTGGTCATGATAATGGGAGTTTACATTAAGAATAATGACCTAAAATTTCTCATTGAAATAGAAATATTTAAATTTTAAAAAGAGTCAATATAAGTATAACTCAAGTGTCTAATGTAGAACAGCTATCTGTGCTGGTGGAGTGGCCCCATGGGCAGCATTAACCAGGCCCTGTCAAGTCCTCAAGGAAATCCTAGGGGTTGTAAGGGGACTGGTGGTCTCACTGCAGACACCTGGAGTTTTGCAAAAGCTTTGCTCACCTCTCATGTGCGCTGAAATTGAGCCAGGCCCTGCCCTCTCCAAACCTCATGACCACAGAGAGCCTCTCCTTGAGGGAAGGGTCCTATTTACAGCTCCCTAACCCACCCCTCCAGCCTCAGACTTCCTTGGGTCTCTGGACTTCTCTCCCGTGTTACCTTTATTCCTGCGGTAGCAAAAGGGTTAAAAATGATTTTGTCTATTAACCCTGCCTGAGGGTTCTGATGCACCTTGCTCGATTAATAATTTAGTGAGGTGCATTGAATTGACTTGATTCATCTCCAGATCAATACACCGAGGATGATTGTTTCAGGAAACTTCCAGCTGAGGGGAGCTTTTTTGACTGAAAACTGAAGGTGTGCTCATCACTCAGAGTTACTGCAGACAGGGTTATGTAAACCAAAGGGCGCCCTGGTGCTAGCATTCTTATGGCAGTAAAAACTTGTTTATCTGTTTTGTGTGTTTGAATGTGCATTTATGACATACTTACTATCACTGTTCCAGGTCTGTAATTTTAAAATTACCTCTTGATAGTAAGAGGTGAAATGGTCTTACTGCCTCTGGCCTACTAGGCTGTGAAAACCAACAGTGGTGTAGAGAACGTCTGTGGCTGATGCCTGGCTGTGCTGAGCCTTTGCCAGGCGTGTGCCTGCAGATGTGGCAGAACACATGCGTGGCTGGCTGTGCCTGGAATATCAGCTCCGAGGCTTGCTCTGCCCTCCCTGGAGGACCAGTGCTCCAGGGGATAGAGACACTAGGAAGTCCTATTAAATCCTAAACCATAATCCAAATGCTCACCCCACCCCAAAAAAAGCTCTGTGGAAATGCATTTCCACTTTATTTTAGTACTTCCTTTTATTTATTTTTGCTGGCCATTAGGCCACTAACCATTGAATGCATGACCTTTACATGTGCTTTGTCCCCACCTTTTTTGATTTTGAGACAGGGTCTTGCTAAGCTGTTTTTTTTTTTTTTTTTTTTTTTTTTTTTTTTTTTTTTTTTTTTTTGAATAAAAAAATTTAATGTTTTATTTTTTTTTTTTTTTTTTTTTGTCTTTTTGAGACAGGGTCTCGCTATGCAGTTCAGGCTGGCTTTAAGCTCACTTTGTAGCTCAGGCTGGTCTCGAACTCACAATAATCCTCCTGCCTCAGCCTCCCGAGTGCTGGGATTACAGGCATGCGCCACCACGCCCGGCGATCAGACAGTTTTAAGACACCTTAACAAGACAGATTTGATAAATTAATACATTGCAAACTGTTTTCATACTGTTTTGGTATCGTACAAGGTGCATACATGATATTACACTTACAGACATTATTATGGCAGATGTCTCTTATCAGTAAATTAAGAGTGTAGCTGTTTACTTATCTTATTTTTTATACCTGAATTATATAAAAAATTCAGTAATTATTTTCTTAGTGGATGACCATAGTACTAGAAGCCGACATAATATCCTGTCCAACCACCATTAGTGCAGATATTGCCTCTCATAGGATTATGTAGAAGCACAGCGTTATCTATCCCAACTGTACTGGCTATACACACACATCACGATTTTTTCTTTCTATACCCCTTCCTTTGTCTACACCTGTCAAAGGTGGGCATTCCATTGTCATTCAACTAACTTGGGTGCTTGAACTCGACAACACAATCCAACACACTCCAGCATTCCACAACAATAGTGAGTTATTCAAAGAAGTTGTCGACCATAGCCATTTACAGCTCAGCTTAATATTATGGCCCCGCGAAGTATACTTCATTTTTATACTTTTCTGATGGATGGTTAAGACCTAGATAGAGCAAGACTTATATACCAACACATGTACTTTATGTTTCTTATGTGGTCAGTGAAGTCCCCTCAGGGTTTATCTTGTAGTCCTGACATTATTCTGAAGATCCTTTGTCTGTATCATCCATGTGGATGAGTCACAGCCAATGCTTGACCAGTTTGCTCTCTGTGAGAGCCTGACAGAAAGTTTTCTCTCCATGTGACTCTCCCCAGGCACACTATAGAACTTCGATCTCTTTCCTCTGTGGCTCCATAATCTCCTTGTTCAGAAAATTTGGAGCTCAACTGAGTTTCATGATGTTGTGGTACAGGTTCTCTCCTGAGTCTTCGCTTGCTAAGCTATTAAATTGCCCCAGCTGGACTCAAATTTGCAGTCTTCCTGCCTCAGCCTCCCAGAGTGCTGGTTTATAGACATGTACCTACCTCATTTTTAGTTCTTTTTAAATTGTGGTTAAAAAGCACACAATATAAAATTTACCTTTCTAACCATTTTTAAATTCATTGTTTGACAATGTTAAATAAACTCACATTTTTTTAGCTTTGTACTTCTGATACAGTTTTGCTCAGTCTAGGCTGTCCTCAAACTTGCAGTAACCCTCCTGCTTCAGCTTCCTGTGTCACCATGCCCAGTCTTAAATTCATATTTGAACTGTTGCCACAATCTGCCTCCAGAACTCTCCCTTTTTGCCAACAGAAACTCTACACCTGTTAAATAAATTCTCATTCCCTCCTCCTCTCAGTCTCTGGGAGCTAGTTTCTAATTTCTGTCCTTATGAATGTGACCACTCTAGGTAATTTCCATCTAAGTGCAATTGCAGAATTTCCTGTGTAAGACTGAATATTATTTCACTGGATGGTTATATCACTTTGTTTCACTGTTCATCTGTCAGTGGACAACTGCGCTTCTTTTACCTTCCAGGCATATGAATAATAATGTGGCTATCAACACGGGTGTACGAGTACCTGTTCAAGTCTCTACTTCAGTTCTTTTGGGTATATACCCAGGAACAGAATTGCTGGTTCTTATGGTGATTCCGTTTTTACTTTTTGGGGATCTACCATACTGTTTTCCATAGCAGCAGTCTGCACAAGCTTTCAGTTTCTCCACGCCCTTGAAAACAATTATTATCTGTATTTTCCCCCACAGCCAGCTTAGTAGGTATGACATGGTATGTTATGGTGGCTTGCCTAGTTTTAATTCAAAATTTAATTTAAATTGTGGTTCCTTTTTATTAAAGCCATTTTTCCTCTTTCATCTCTTCCCTATCCACAAACCATCTTACTTCAAAGTCATATAACAGTAACCTCCATGCAGAAACACTACAGTGCAGATTTTCATGGTAATCTCTACCTAAATGGCTGCAATTTAAATATATCATTGGAGGGGCTGGGAGTGAAGCTGAATGGTAGAATGCTTAGTGTGTACAAGGCTCTGGGCTTGATCCCTAGCACTGCAAAACAAAACAAAATCAACCAACCAACAAACAAAAACAAAAACCTCCATGGAGAACATGGACTTTAATGTATATGAGAACAAAAGAGCTATCTATCTATCTATCTATCTATCTATCTATCTATCTTATTTTTTTTTTTGGTGAAAGTGGGGATTGAACTCAGACCCTTCTACTTGCCAGGGAAGCACTTATTCCACTGAGCCATCTCCCTGGCCCCTTATTTATTTTTTGCAGAACCAGGGACTGAACTCAGATGCTTGCTTACACTTGCCAAGGAAGCGCTTATTACACCGAGCCATCTCCCTGGCCCCCAAATAGCCATTTAGAAGACACTTTTTATAAGAATAAATCTTACAAAGCATCCAAAAATAGTTTCTTTCCAAGGAGAAATGGCCTAGTAGGTGTGGACAGACCTTCCTCTTTCACTGCTAATCTAGGTGAACACCTGATTCTGAGTACCTGAAATTCCCTCTGATGGATCCTGGATGTCCATCAGTCTGTCTGCATGATGGAGGGGCTGCTCACAAGGCTGGGAACTTTCCTCAGAATGTTCTCTGACTCCAACCTCATTTGTTTTTCTGTTGAAGCAGAGAACGAATGAAAATTATCTCTGGGAAGAGTGAAAACATTTGGAAACCAGGACAAGTTGGTGGGGAGATGGGCTTGGATAAGGTAGCAGACAGGGCTAGTTTCCCAAGATCACAAAGCTCGGATAAAGTATTTGAAGTCTGCTCTGGAGCATTTCCTGCAAGTTGCATGATCCAGTGTTCACCGTAAAAAAGATGAGAGATGGGTTGGAGGCAGGGGAGTCACCCTGGAGGCTTCTATAGGGGTTAAGGAGAGAAGATATGGTGGCTGGGACTGAAAATATGGCCCGTGATAGAAGAAGGAGGGAAGATCTTAATTATATTATGGGCAGTAGCAGAGACTGGACCAAAAGTTATTAGCCAGTGCATGAACTGGCCATGAACTGAGCTGGACAAAGCAGGGCAGGGGTTCACCATGGAAGTGAGAAATATCTGGTCTGCAGCTCTGGTTAGACAGTAGAGGGTTTTGCCTTCTGGGAGGCACCTGTGTTGAGCCTGAACCAGGTGATGATAGGACTTTGTTCTTAGCTTTACAGCTTTTAGTCTTTGATCCTCAAATGGGTTTTACATATTTGAAATCAGGTCATTAATAGGGAACATCCCTGTACCCCTTCTTTTTCCCATTCTGCTTTACCTTGCTCCTAGGCCTCGCTGGGCTACAGTCCATATTGCATGAGGTACACAGGACAGGGAGTGGGGCTTTGCTTTCTCCTAACTAGGAAGGCCAGCTTCCTGCTGGGAAGACCTGGTTCCAGGTTTGGGCTCCTGTTCCCTGCTGAAACTTCCTTATCTGCCCCATCTACTCTGCATGTTGCAAATCTTCTGTTCCCATCATTCTCAGTCCAAAGTTCTCCACTAGTTGTAAGTTTTGGGGTTTTAATAGACAGAAACCTTCTGGATAACACTTGATTTGACTTAATATACTTATTGCAGGGGTATAGGGACCTGAGTGACTGCAGGCAGGAAAGAGGGATGCTGCAGCAGAGGTAGGGCTCTCGGAAACCCTTCTTGAAATGGTGAGAGTGTGATGGGAGTACTGGGCCAGCTATCCACTGATCTCCCCCAATGCCCCTGTCTAGAAAGGCAGCCCCTAGAGGGCATTAGACCACTGTATTACTATCTGAGATACAAGGCATCACTGACGCCAAGGTCTCAGCAAGGGCAGGGAGAAGGTTAGGTCAGCATAGTACTCACATTGGGCACAAAATTGAAAGAAACCCAGAATCTCAGTGCTCACCTTTTAATGGAACATTTAAAAAAACTCCAAATAAACATCCAAAATCCATGATGAATATAACGTAAAGAGTTGAGACAAAGATAGCTATTTTTGCTTTCTTTGTTTAATGACAACTAAAGTATCATGCAGTAGGGAAAATGACTTGTATTCAGGATGAAATTTCTGAGTACCTTGCTGCACAGGTTTATATGGGTTGACAGTAGGGTGTAGGTAGATGGAGGAACATGGAGTTTAAATACAGTTTTGTGATTATGAAGTGTTTACCAATCTTTTCCACTTGAATCAGAATATATGAAGATAACTTGTTCATAGAGGCTCACGTTTTTCCTTTGGTATCAGGCTCCACTAGGACTTTTTTTTTTTGGTATTAAGTACAGGGTCTACAGGGCCTCACTACACAGATCGGACTCATAGTGACCCTCTTGTTTTTCAGCTTCCCAAGCGCTGGGATTACATGTGCACCTCACTGTGCCCAGCTTCAATTGCCATCTCAGTGCCCTTCAGGGGCGGGGCCAGTATAGTTCACCCTGGATGGAACCCGGGTCCCTGTTCTGCCTAAGCAGGCACTTTAATCTGCTGAGCTATCTGGCAGGCCTTTCCATTAGGGCTTCTTATGGGATTGCTCTCAACCTTTGATTCCTTGTCTAACTTGCAAAATGTACAATGAAGTAGATAGCATCCTCCAGTAGGAACAAAAAGAGCCTCCCTGAGGGGGCCCTGCTGCTGTTAACCATTTAAGAAGTGCCTGGTCATGGCAGTCAGCAAGTTGAGGAAATTGGGAATGCAATTACACTTAGGCTAGTTCTTGATACTGTAAAGCAGAAATATAGCTCATTTATTTGATTTTAAATTCTTTACCAAATCTCCAAAGAAAATGTCTCCTTTGGAAAATATCACCCATGAAATCAGAAGAGAACAAGAAAAAACAGAAAAACTAAGCCCCCCCCCAAAAAAAACTAAACTATTTATTAAAGTCCAGGTGGTCTGCACAGTGAAAGTAAGGTAGCGAGTTACCACCCTGTGTACAGCTTACACATTTAGTAGACCGTTCATTCCTCTCAGCTGTCCCTCCAGAATGTCAAATGAGCGGGTGTTAGTGTGAGTGCCAATGTCGGGAAGCGTATGAGCTCAGGCTGGTGGGGTCTCCATGCCTAACAATATTGGGAACCTCTGATTTGGCATGGGTTTTAAGGAGGCAGGATCAGCCTACCCTGACTTTAAAGGGAAGGGACTCCTCGACCCTTTCCCGGTTTATTCTGTTTGTGCCTCTTCTGGAGATAACCACGGGGTTGACAACTCTAAAAGGCGGCAGCCCCAAGTTTGCAAAGCAGGCCTCCTTGGCCTTCCTGGGTACTGAGAGGAAGACGAGCTCAGGGACCCCTTGGGAGAGAGATCTCCGGAGACGGTCACCAGTGTCTCCACACACAGGCCTTTGTTTTCACAGGGGGAATGTCTCAGAGATGTCAGGCAACTGTGACAAATGAGGAGGGCAGACATCAGGAGCAAGACAAGCCTTAGCCTCAGGTCCCTTATGCAGCCCTTACTGTGCCACCTCACTTTCCGTCAAACTCCTCTGTCTCCCCCTAACCCAGCACAGCTCCAGCAGCAATCTTGCAGGGGGCCAGGCAAGCGCTGTCCGGGACCCTGGACGGCCGCCAACGCGGAGCGCGGGCGGGCCGGGGCTGCGCCCCTGGAGCCTTCTAGCACCCCGAGGCGGGGCGCGCGCCCCCGGCCCGCCCCAGCCGCCTCCGCCCGCCCTGTCAGCGCCACTGCGGCTCGGCGGGAGCGTCACGTGGCTGGCGCGGCGCGGCCTCCGGGCTCCGGGCGCCGGAGAGGGGCCGGGCGGGAGGACAGACGGCCTGAGCCACGTACCGGCGGCGGCAGCGGCCCGGCGGGCTGCGCGTCCGGACAGCTGCGCGCGGCGGGGCATGGGCGCGCCGGGGAGCGCCCCGCACGGGCCGGCCTCGGCGCGGCTCCCGGGCCTCGGGGGCAGCGGCGCGTGGGGGCTCTCCCTGGCGGCCGCCGCTGAGCCCCCGCGGGGCCCGTGACGCCGCGGCCGATGTGGCCCCGCGCGCGGCGGGCCTGCACCGCAGCCGCACAAAGACCTCGCGGGAGCGGCCGCCGCGCGCGCCGGCCCGAGTCGGAGCCCCAGGCCGAGCCCGAACGCAGGAGGCGGCGTCCGCGCGCGCCGGCCCCGGCATGGAGAAGCGGCCGGCCGCCGGGCCGGAGGGGGCGCCGGGCTCCCGGGCGCAGCTCGCCGTCGTCTGCCTGGGTGAGTGGGCCGCGCTGCGCGGACGAGTCCCGGGCCCCGCCTCGGCTGCCCCTCGCCCCCCGCGGCCCGGCCTTCCCGGGGCCCGCACGGCCGGGGCTCCCGCGGGAAGGCTGTAGGAACGCAGGTCCGCGGCACCCGGCCTGCTCGGGCCTTAGGCCCGGAGAGCGAGTCCAGGGATGGAGCCCCGGAGGAGCGGCGTGCGGGCGGCCGAGCGCGGGGGAGGCTGGGGGGGGGGCAGGCCGCGAGGAGGGCAGGGGCGGCATCCAGTTCCGCTTGCTCACCTGCGCTCGGCTCGGGGATCGCGGCCTTGGGAGCTGGAGACAAAGGCCGGCTTACTGCCCTTTAAAGAAGGAACCGTTTCCTGCTGGATTTGGAGCGGGGGTGGGTTCTCAAAGAAGAAAGATGGGGGGGGGGGAGTTACGCAAATGACTCATTTTCCTCTTTGTATCGTCTCAGCTCCAGCAGGCGGGCCTGCTCAGCAAGGGGCAGTGGGTTTAGGGAGGGTCTGGGACCTGCTGGGCTGGCTCCTGGGTGGGAGGGCTCCTTCCTTGGCTAGGAGTTTCTCTGTCCACTTTTCTACGGCCCGTGGGGGGACTTGGGGAAGGAACGAGTTAAGTCCTCAACCCACATGGCTCCATTATTTACCTTGTGGAAGGAGGGAGGCTCTTAGAAGAGCTGGGGGTCACTAGGGGACAACCTGTGATGTCACCGTTGAGAGCTCTGAAACCTCATAGGTTTGCTGAAGCCAGCGAAATGACTGAGTGAAAACCCCATCGCTTTAAGCTCTCTCCTCCTCAGCCCTCTAAGAGCTCCTCTAAAAAGCCTAGAGCTCTGGGGCTTAAAAGGGGTGCAGGGGAGTTCCCTGTCCCAACAGTGTGAGCTGATCCTAATAAGGGACTACTCCCGGGATGCCATCCTCCAGACTGGTGGGGTCGTGGGCTCTGGATTCTGCGCTGCTGTGTTCCTGGTGAGCAGGGCAGGCAGACCAGCCCTCTGTGCCCAGATGTGGGTAGCTGGTTCTGGAGTTGCTGACAGAGGGCAGTTGCCTCTTATTCTCCAGGAGGGGAATGATGCCTCCAAAGAGGCTCCTTTGGCATTCTTGATAGGGGAAGAAGGTGCACTGAACCCCAGGAAGTTCTGGATCCCTAAACAGAGTTGTAGGTGGAAGAAAAGACCTCACAGCAGGGTGTGGTGTCACATACCTATAACACCAGAATTCTAGAAAGCTGAGGAAGGATGATTGCAGTTCCAGCCCAACCTGGGCTATTTATTGAATTAGTGAAACCCTGTTTCAAAGCAGAAAAAAAAAAAAAAAGCTGTGGGGGTAACCTAGTGCAAAAGTCCTGGGTTCAGTTTCACATATTAGAGGAAAAGGTGGAGGGTATACCCAGAACTTTTCTCTCTCCTTTCCTAGTTATTGGGGGGACCAGGTGGGTGGCCAGGTTTCTTGGAAGGAGAAAACCCATCAGAGTGATAGGAGCCCTCTTGATAGGCACACCTCACCTGGGCTGAGCTAGGGCCCTTCTAGGATGGGTGGCTCCAAGACAGACAGGAAATCTCTGAACTCCGGGCCAGGGGTGGTATGATGTGGCTGTGCACGCACTTGGCCATGGGGCGTGCTGAGGTGGACCTGAGACTCTGAAGTCTCCATCTCTGCCTGCTGAAGGCAGCAGGACCAGTAATGGGAGGGAAAGCCTTGTAGCTCTCTGAGCCTCACCCATGCAGGGCCTTGGGTTCAACTGTTTTGTCCTGTCCCCTGCGCTCACAAGGCTGTCTCCTGGAACCCTGAGAGCCACTGCCTCCTACTGACTCCCTCTGTCTCCCACAGTGAATCTGTTTCTCACTGGGAGGCTCAGCAGCGCAGTCCCTGCCTTTGGTAAGTAAGCCCCTTTCCTCTGGTCCTTGGCCCTTCTGGGTTGGTGGCCTCTGAGGATGGCTTATTGGGTCTGACTCCACCCTTTACTCAATTGGCTTCTTGTTGGCAAAACCAGTTCTTGTGTCTCTTTTCTGCATCACAAAAGAGTTATTTGGCTTTGGGCAAGCTTAAGCTTCCTGAGCCCCAGCCAGGCTAGAATACCAGGCTGTACCTAATTAGGATCCAATGAATCAGTGGGGTAAGCTGCTCAGCGTGATACCTAGAACATGATGGTTTAATACCCCTGGCAAGCTGCCGGGACCCTGCTCAGTTGCCAGATTGTGCCTCCTGTGTGCCGCGGTGTTGCTGAGAACTACGTGATGCCCACCTATGTTAAAATAATACCTGGGATTTAACTTACGGAGGTGGGACTGATTGATGGCATGGAGAGGATAATACCCTTGAGAGAAGAATGTATGATTTTTCTTAATAGAAAGAGATACATCATGTTATGCAGGCCATGGAGGAATTATTAGGCGTAGTCAGGCAGGAGCAGGAGTGAGGGAAAGGTGGAGGCCAAAGCCTTTATTGGGGTGTCCACAGGAAAATGAAGGCAGGGCAGAATGAGTATCTTAGGACTGATTGGTTGGAATGGGCCGGGTGGCTGTAGGGTGGGCTCCAACTGCCTGTATTCAGTCTTGGGAAGTTCAGGTGGGGTGGGGGAAGCATCATAGGCTTGAGGTGTGAGTATTGTATAGAAGGTCAGGAGGGTCCAGCCTCGGATTGGCTGCTTTGCATATAAAGGTTGAGCTTTGGGTGAGCCATTGTGCAGGACACAGGTGGCCTTTGGTTGGTAGGTCACTCAGGATGCGATAGAACACAGCGAAGACTCCATGCCAGCCTCCTTGTCAGAGGCCACTGCTTGTCACAGTGGGCTGGCTATCTGATGGCCATCTTTGGGCTTTGACCTCATGTTCAGCACAGCAAAAGCTGTCAAGATGGGAGAGATGGCCAAGAAGATTGATCTCGCACTGCTGAGGAGCTGCTAGGGGTTGAAGAATGCATAGGTCCAGGGTGCATGGCCTTCACTGTTTGGGGATCTTGGACTTGTTTTTTTTGTGTGCTGTACTACATAGTGGGGCAGGAGCTGCTTGAGGAGTCTAGTTCTGCCCAGAGGCCAACTGGCTGCAGGATCTAGAGGCTGACCCAGGCAAAGGACCAGGGATTTTGTCCTAGGGACCACTGCTGGCTGTGGTCCTAGCAGCCAGGTATGTGTGTGTAAGAGGATGGAGGCCAGGATCTACAAAGTTCTGAGACGGGACACTAGGGGACACCTAGGATCATGAGGATATCTGTTCTATGATTGATGCACCCTGGTAAACTCCACCCTCTCTTGCTAATGCAGTCTATATATAGCCCATCCTCATCAGACTCTAAAAAGTAAGCAGGAGGGTTTGCATGACTGCGCTGTGTCAAGGTGTAGTCAGGAAATATATGCGGTCCCCAGTTTGGGGATCTTGGACTTGTTTTTTTTTGTGTGTGTGCTATACTGTATAGTGAGGCAGGAGCTGCTTGAGGAGTCTAGTTCTGCTCAGATTCCAATTGGCTACGGGATCCAGAGGCTGACTCAGGTATAGGGCCAGGGGTTTTGTCCTAGGGACCACTGCTGGCTGTGGTCCTAGCAGCCGGGTATGTGTGTGTAAGAGGATGGAGGCTAGGGTCCACAGAGGCTGCTTTACTTGTTAACCTTAAGGACTCGGCCTTTGTCTGTCTCTCCCCACCCCCCACCCCCCGACTGTCTCTATACCTGCACAGTATGCTCTGTGTAGCCTGGCCTCCTCTACTAACCTGGACCGGCCCAGGTCCTACCCATAGAGGACAGCCCAATTTCCCATCTCAGTTTCCAGGAAGTAACTGGCCCAGCCTGGGTCTGGTATCTGGGAGAAGGGAGAGAGAGGGGTTCACTGCTTATAAGGTGAGTCCAAGCTGAGGTGGTAGGTGGACACATTGCCCCAAACATATATGTTACATGCACGTTCCCCACGCACAGGAAAGTGATACTTCAGGGACATGGTTGCTCATGTAGCCTGGGAGAGAGAAGTATACTTATCTAGGTCCTCGTGTGCTCTTAGCTGTGGAGATCACAGGGCCTGGTGGAGTCCATGATGCCCAACTCCAGGGACTGCCATTGTCACAGTTGTGCCCATGCACAGCACCTCTGGTGTCTCGAGCTGCATGTACAGCATGGATGGTGATGGGTGGTACTGTGGAGCCCTGGATCTCCTGGAGTATAGCTTTGATCCCTCAAGAATTGCTGACTAGCTTGTGGCTACATGTGGCACCTCATCCTACCATGGCTCCATGACTCTGGCTTTCCGGGGCTTTCTCTGTGATCCCTTCTGTGAAAGAGTGTGAATCAGGAATTGTTCTCCCAGTTTCTTCTCCCAGGGCCATCTGGTGACCTCTCAGGTTTTTGCCTCAGCTTCCGCCCTGCTCCAGAATGTCAGGCACTATCTCCCCTGGCCTCCAGGGGGTCCCCAAGGCTTGAGCTGGCCAGGGTTTATGCTGTCCTCTCCACTCAGCCAACAACTTCCCCAAGGGCCCAGGGTGGGACTCCTGACTCCTTGTCCTCAGGTTACACCAGGCAGGTTGTCCAGATTATTGATTACTTCTGCAAATTGTGCTTCCTCAGGCCTTGCTTTTGTCTTCTCAGGAGTATTCAGTGACTGGACTAGGAAAAGAGGACACTGCCCATAAAAGTGTCCAGTCATTTTTTTTCCTCCTTGAGTAGGCTGCCGAAGACCAAGGCAAACTTCTGCCAATGTGAAAACAGGCCCCCTCCAGCTGATGCTCAGAGACCTCTCTGACCCTAAATCCCTTCAAATCTCTCTTCTGCATCACTGTCACCCAAAACAGTTTCCCCACAAATCCCTCTTCTTTATCAGAGAACCCCTAAACATAGTCCTTCCCCAGATCCCTCTCTGCATCAGTATCCCTCAGAGGTACACTTCTCTTATCTCTCCTCTGTTCATCCCACCTTTCATATTCCATCTCGCCTCCCCTTTCCTACAGGAGTTCCTGGGAAGTCCCCTGCTTCTCAGATCTCTCAACTGCCCTTCTGACACAAACAATATGCTTTATTTTATGGGTGGATAAGATGAGGCCAGGACAGAATGGGATGCCTGGCATTGTGGGCCTAGGACTGGATTTGAGGACCTTATCCCTGTTTGGGCTTGAGCTCCAGAGTGGAGCATTGGAATGGGGATGAAGCTCCCGTCACAGAGAGCTGGGGAGCCCACTGGTTGAACTGGGGCCATCCCGCAGGCCCGTGCTCAAGTGGCTGATCCAGTCCACTCAGGACACAGCTTCTGACTCCTGGAACAGCCCTCAGCCTGACTCCTGCTCCACCTTCCCTCTGGGTGAGGCTGGGCCAGCAGCTATAGGGCCTCCTGTCTTCTCCTTTGGAGAAGAGGAAATACTGAACTATGGGCTAGTGCCCTTGATGCACCTATGTGGGAATTTCTGGGGCAGTGTTGGGGTCCTTCGTGCTTGTAGAGAAGCAGAGCTGAACTGGCAGTGGCACTAAGCATCTGGAGTGACAGGCCTTCCGCCCCCTGAAGAGCTGGCCGGACATAGGGGCAGAAGGAAGAAGTCTTCTGGCTGGGCAGATGGGTTGGAAGAGCAATGTGGCCAGCGATGGGGGAGGGCCTGCAGCTATTAGGGTCATACACCTGGCCTTTGCCACTGCCCAGATAAGATGGCAGGGCTATGCCCATCCTCTGTGGGAAGGCCTGAGGCAGGTATAGTCCTATGCTTGGGGCTGAGGACATAGATTACCCAAAGCTGGTTTCTACCCTCAGCAACTCTGGGCCCTGACTGAGGCTGGGTACTTGGTTTAACACATGCCTTAGAGACAGCTTCAGCATGGTCCCAGCCTCAATGGCCCGTCCTTCCCGGAACCCTCTTGTCCAGCACTCTAAGGAAGGAGAAACCTTTCCAAGGATCCCAGGTCAGCACTCGGGGTTCTGTGAGGACTGTAGGGCTAGAGGCTGTACCCACCAGCAGGAGCCAGGCTGGAGCTGGGGGCATGATATGTGTGTAGGTTGGAGGCTTCCTTGCCCTTGGGTTGGGCTGGAGCACATGGCTTCCATTTTTGGGTGAGGTAACAGAGAGAGAAGGCTGCTTTGTAGGGCCACCTGTGAGGCCCAGGTACAGAAGTGCTGGCTTGCAGCTTCCTGAGCTGGGACTGCTGAGGCTGTGACAATGATCTGATGATGGCCAGGTTTGCTTTAGGGCCAAAGGTGGCATTTCTGTTTTAATTCTCTGATGTTCTTGGGAGCTATCAGTGGGGGTGACCAACTAACAGTTAACAGTGTTGCATAAACCATAAGGTCTTGGCCGGCCCCCAGGAGAGGGGCTCCTATGAGCCTCACTCACTGGGCACCGGCTGTGGGCCAGGCACTGTGCATGCTGCTGGGGACAGGGTGCTGGATTAGAGCGTTACAGCACTGCCCTCCAGTGGGAGCCTGTCATCTAACCATCCCAGGCATGCAGAGGCTGGGAAGGACAGGAGGGGGTGGATGGAGATGAAAGCTTTACTGGGGGTGGCCTGGGGAGGACTTCCCCAAGAGGGCATCCTGAAGCAAGGCAGGAGTCAGAGTGGCCCAGGAGGGAGGGGGAGCACCCACTTGGACTCTGCGAGGGCAGTCTCCTCCATACGTAAGGGACCATGGGGACTTGGGAGGTGAGGGAGTTATGGGAGGGATGAGTGAGTGCTTTTGTGTGCTTGTTTTAAAAGCACAGGGAGGAGGGCTTTCTTCTCCTCTGCCACTGCCCTATTTGGGGTCCCAGAGAATTTGCTGAGAGCCAGAGAGATGCATCTTCCAGGTCCACAGAGCAAATTGATACCTGTGGAAGGGGAGGCAGTGATGTCATGGCATGGGAAAAGGGTCATCACCTGTTTTATGGACCAGATGAGATAAACCAGCTAATGCAGGCATAAGGGAACAGTGAACGCAGTGCAGAAAAGTACAAGGGCCACTGCTTGGCCCTGGGGACACCCAGATGGCCCCTTCAAGCTGGGGAGGCTGAGCTGGGAAGCACAGGGTGTGGATAAGGGGCTGGGCAGAAGCCAGTGGCTCAGTGGGGCTCCTTGCCTGCTCTGGCTGCTAGAATGCTCTGTGCTTGCCACCATTGCATCGTACCATTGGCCCTCCACAAGTGCTTGTCCTGTAGGCCAGCAATGAGAGACTGAAGCCCAGCAGATGTCAGGGTGAATCCTGATACTGCCTCCTACTGACTGTGTGGTCCTGGGCAAGTCATTTACCTTCTTTGAGCTGCAGTTTCTTCATCTGGTTCCAAAAGCTATCTCCAGTGGCTCCCCATGCACGCTTGATATGAAACCCTGATTCCACATGAGGTGTCCGAGCCAGCTGGCATTTCCAGCCATTTTTGAACATTATCACCTCTCTCAAGGCCTGTTTCATAATCTTTACTCCATCAGGGTTCCATATTAAGTCTGTCTGCAACCATGGGTTCCACAGGCAGGGCTTTTACAAGGCTTATTTAGCCTTCCTATTTTGCTTAGTGCATAGTAGGTGCTCAAAAATAGGTTTTGGGTCACAAAGCCTCTGTCGTCCTGGGGCTGAGATCTGTGTTTAGTGCATCTCAGGAAGGGCAGGCAGAACTGCAGTGAGGTGGCCGAGGCAGGCCTAGTAGGCCTGGAGTGCAGAAGGCCCTGAGGCTGTGGTGTTGTACTTTGGAGGTACTGATCCCCATGGGAATTGCTGGTGGCTCATTCTTAGGTCTGCTAGAGACAGGGAGGGTACATTCATTGCATGGAATGAGAGCTATCCTGCTCTGAGTTCAAGTGACTGTTCTCTAACATCCCCACATACACTCCTTCCATGAAATCTCTTGCCCCAGTCATGGCCACCCTTGGCTGGACTGTCCTCATGAGGAAAGCCTATGGTCAAAACATGGGGATCAAGCAGCAAACCCCCAGCCTGCTTCCCACCTAAAGGTGGGGCATGCATTTCTCAGCCTTCTCTCTTAATAGCTGCCTGCAGCGGGAAGCTGGAGCAGCACACAGAACGACGTGGAGTCATCTACAGCCCAGCCTGGCCCCTCAACTATCCACCAGGCACCAACTGCAGCTGGTACATCCAGGGGGACCGCGGGGACATGATCACTATCAGGTAAAGGGGCCTGGGGATATCTGGGGGGGAGGGAATCCATGTGAGACCACATGTGCTAGATGGCTGAGCATGTGTGTCTGGTGGCTGTGGAGGGTATGTGCATAAGTACAGGTTTTTATGTGCATGCATGCATGAGCACACGTATGTTTGCACCCCTGTGTCTGACTAGCCATAAGGAGTACCAGGGTGAGCACACGTCCATGTATGTGCAGAGGGGATGGGTGAGAACAGATGTCCGAGGATACCATGTAGGAGCTATAAACACAGGAGTATGAGTCTCCTGCTGCCTGGGTTTCTGTGGCTGGAGCCCTGAGCTGGCTCTCTTCCTGTTCTGATTCTCCTTTGTGGGGTCTTAAGGAAGGGAGCCTTGGAAGCTAGCACACGTAGTCTGGCTGTGCCAGCTGTCTTCTGTCCTTCAAGAGGGGCTTAAGGCCAAGCTCACATGCAGCCTGTATCAGAGTTCTCCCAAGGGGACTCAGGTGGTCTCAGCAGGGACAGGAGTCAGACTGGAGCCTCTAGCCATAGTGCTGTGTGGAGGCAAATAGCGCAAGCCAGCCAGAGTGGGCAGTGAGAAGCTGGAGCCTGTGCCTGGGCTGGTTGTGGGGACAGCTGGCTAGGGTTCCATCTGCTGTGGTTCTCCCAGATGCCCACACCCAGAAGCCTGCTAGGCCCAGTTACTCCATAGCTCCAAAGAGCATGGATGAGGTTTGTGGGTACCGCTTAGTGCTATGGTGCTTGCCTGGCACGAGTGAGGTCCAGGGTTCTAGCCCTAGCACTGTAAAACAAATGAAAAACTTAAGAATGTGAGTGTGATAGGCATGAACAGGGACTGTCCTGGTTTCTGTGCCTTGGTCTCCCCATGGCCACAGGGCCATGGCTCCAAGCCAGGTGACCAGGACTAGTGTCTGTACGTGACTGTCACTAAGCTGCATCTCTGTGGGCACAGCCTCACCTTCAGTGCCCATGCTTGGGACTTTGTGCTTGGTCTGTCTCAGCTGACCTAGTGTGGGAGGCTGGGCCCTTGAGGATATGTATGGGGGGCTCCTGACATTCCTTGGCTTTGGGTTGTGCTGTGTGTGCTGATGGAGGGGAAGAGAGAAGTACAGCAGAGCTAAGTGTGGTGGTGACTGTCCATGAATGTCCTGATTCTTCATGGTGCTGCCCTTGGACTCCTTGTGAATGGAGGAATGAGGCATCATGGGATGGGGTGGTGGGTGAAGGCAGGGCTGGCCATCTCTGCCGTGAGCTCTGGCCTGACCACCCCCTGCTTGTGCTGGGCCGCCTGCTGACTCTTTGCATGGTCCTCTCTGCCCCTGCAGTTTCCGCAATTTTGATGTGGAGGAGTCTCACCAGTGCTCCCTGGACTGGCTTCTGCTGGGCCCTGCAGCCCCGCCTCGCCAGGAGGCCTTCCGTCTCTGTGGCTCTGCCATCCCGCCTGCCTTCATCTCTGCCCGAGACCACGTCTGGATATTCTTCCATTCTGATGCCTCCAGCTCTGGCCAGGCCCAGGGCTTCCGCCTGTCCTATATCCGAGGTGAAGCTGGTTGCAGGGCAGGACAGGGACATCATGGAGCACTCAGTGCATAATACATGGGCTTCTGGGCAGGGCAGCACTGTTCATGGTGCCCTGCTCCCTTAGGGTCTCCCCTGGCCAGCCCTGTCTATCGTGTATGTCTTGGGGGGAGCAGCTGTTGTCAAACTGCTGCTTCTGCACATCACTGATTGCCTTGAATGGTTGGCCAGAAGGAAGCTCACAAGCCCATAGTCAGGGTCAGGGACTGAGCCCACCCTGGAATCCCAGGAGTCTCTACCTGTTATCAGCTGGTCCTTTCTCTTCCTGGGCCCTGCCTAGGCCCAGCTGAGATGCTGACCTGCCTACACCTGGCCCCAGGTCTTGGTGCTGGAGAGGGGACCTTCTCTCCTCTCACTTCCCTCCTTCCCTGTTATCCATTTGCCCACAGGGAAGCTGGGCCAAGTGTCCTGCCAGGCAGATGAGTTCCGGTGTGACAACGGCAAGTGCCTGCCAGGCCCATGGCAGTGCAATACTGTGGATGAGTGTGGAGATGGCTCTGATGAAGGCAATTGCTCGGCACCTGCCTCTGAACCACCCGGAAGCCTGTGCCCAGGGGGTACCTTCCCCTGCAGTGGGGCACGCTCCACGCGCTGTCTGCCAGTGGAGCGGCGCTGTGATGGCACCCAGGACTGTGGTGATGGGTCTGATGAGGCTGGCTGCCCTGACCTTGCATGTGGTCGGCGGCTAGGCAGCTTCTATGGCTCCTTCGCGTCCCCAGACCTGTTTGGCGCAGCCCGGGGGCCCTCAGACCTTCATTGCACGTGGCTGGTAGACACACAGGATCCTCGGCGCGTGCTGCTGCAGCTGGAGCTACGTCTGGGTTATGACGACTACGTGCAGGTGTATGAGGGTTTGGGCGAGCGCGGGGACCGCCTGCTGCAGACCCTGTCCTACCGCAGCAACCACAGGCCAGTGAGCCTTGAGGCTGCGCAGGGCCGCCTCACTGTGGCCTACCATGCTCGTGCCCGCAGCGCCGGCCACGGCTTCAATGCCACCTACCAGGTGAAGGGCTACTGCCTGCCCTGGGAGCAGCCTTGTGGAAGCAGCAGTGAAGGGGATAGTGGTGGCTCAGGAGACCAGGGCTGCTTCTCAGAGCCACAGCGCTGTGATGGTTGGTGGCACTGTGCCAGTGGCCGGGATGAGCAGGGCTGCCCTGCCTGCCCACCTGACCAGTACCCCTGTGAGGGCGGCAGTGGCCTGTGCTATGCACCTGCTGACCGTTGCAACAACCAGAAGAGCTGCCCTGATGGTGCCGATGAGAAGAACTGCTTCTCCTGCCAGCCCGGCACCTTCCACTGTGGCACCAACCTGTGCATCTTCGAGACGTGGCGCTGTGATGGCCAAGAGGACTGCCAGGATGGCAGTGACGAGCACGGCTGCCTGGCTGCCGTGCCCCGCAAGGTCATCACTGCTGCACTCATCGGCAGCCTGGTGTGTGGCCTGCTGCTGGTCATCGCCCTGGGCTGTGCCTTCAAGCTCTACTCCCTTCGCACGCAGGAGTACAGGTGAGTACCGAGCCATGGCTGGGAGCCTCAGGCCCTGCATCCTTGACAAAGGTTTTGGGCTCACTGGGCTCAGCTATGGGTTTGCAGGTAGAGGCTTGGGCCATCCACTTGGGGACTGTTCTTGTGCATGCAAGTCTAGATGTGTCTTGATGTCTGGGTAGGGAGGCAAGTTCCCCAAGTCCTGCTGCTGTGGCAGGTCCCCAGCCAACCCTGCCAACTTTTCTTCTGCCCGTTGTTTTCAGGGCCTTTGAGACCCAGATGACACGCCTGGAGGCAGAGTTTGTGCGGCGGGAGGCACCCCCATCCTATGGCCAGCTCATTGCCCAGGGCCTCATCCCACCTGTGGAAGACTTCCCTGTCTATAGTGCGTCCCAGGTGAGCTAAGAGGATACATGGGCTTCCTGCTAGACCCCAGACAGCACCCAAGAGCAGAAGGCAGTGAGGCCAGTTCAGGGGTCAAACCAGCCTTGGGGGGAGGTGAGGTCTGGGAAGGCTGATCTGGGGGCCACAGCCAGGTGGAGAGGCATAAGTTGGTCCTTTGACTTCTACCCCTTAATTGTGGCCTCATCCTCCAGGCCTCTGTGCTGCAGAACCTTCGCACAGCCATGCGACGACAGATGAGGCGACACGCTTCCCGCCGGGGCCCCTCCCGCCGCAGGCTCGGCCGTCTCTGGAACCGGCTGTTTCACCGGCCACGGGCACCCCGAGGCCAGATACCACTGCTGACTGCTGCACGCACCTCACAGACAGTGTTGGGCGATGGGCTCCTCCAGCCAGGACCAGGGGCCATGCCAGACGCCTCAGCCCCCTGCACGGACACAGGCAGCTCCAGAGCACCTGGGGATGGGCCTCCCAGTGCCCCTGGCCATGCACCAGACGTGGGACCTTCAGTGCCCTTGCCCTCAGGCCTGCAAGACCCAGAGTACAGGGTTGTGGACAGGGACAGAAAAGCCTGCAGGGACCCTCTGGTGGACAGTCTGGCCACCGTGGACACAGCTCCTGAGTCTTGCTCAGCCCAGGACCCCCAACCCCAGGCTCCCACAGCCAGCAGCACCCAAGGCCCCCACTCAGCAGAGCCACTGGGGGTCTGCCGGAGCCCCCTGCCACCCTGTTCCCCAATGTTGGAGGCCAGTGATGATGAGGCCCTGCTGGTCTGCTGACCCACAGGACATGCAGGTGACTGCCACAGCCCCGCTTTGTAACCAGGGAATACACGGTCGTTTCTACCCTGCCTCTGCGTCCTTTCTTACAGAGGCCAGCCCATGGCCCCAGGGGAGGAGCTGGGCCCTCAGCCAGCAGCTGTATCAGCGTAAGACACCCCTGGGCATACATGGCCAGCAGGCAATGCAGGGGGTTGACCAGAATGATGAGTGAGCCCTTGGGTCTCCATGTACACAGGCATCTTGGGGTCTTACTCCTAATCTTTCCCCAGCTCCAGCCTGGGAGCCATTTCCAGAAAAGTGGGTGGGGGTGGACAGGGCTTCATGGAGTGCTTCGTGTGGCTTCTTGCTTCCTTCACCCCAAGGTGCTCCAGCTGCCTCGTCCCTCCCCCATCCACACCAGGAGCTGTAGTGAGGAGTGAAAGGGGCTGGGGAGTGTTGGGCCTCGGCTGTGGTGAGTGCTCTATCTGCACTGAACCCTCTGAGCAGTGGTCCTGGGGAGCTAGGCTAAGAGGCTTTGCCCCTTCTTTATGCCTGTGGTGGCCACATGAGCCTGCCAGGCTGGGAGGCCCTTTGTCTTCTGGCTGCAGAATCAGTCTTCTAGGTACTATGGCTGGAAACGAGGGCATAGGTTAGAGGACCTCAGGACATGATGTTCTGTGCTGTCATAGGAGATCAAGGCTGGGGTTCCAGCCATCTGAGGTCAAACCCATGCTATCCTGCCTTAAGGTCTCAGTTTCCCTGACGTAGACCAGGGAGAAGCCGAAGACTCTGATGTTGTGACATTTACTCTGGTCATTTCAGGGAAGAATGCTAATCCTAGCCAGAAATCCTTGGACTCTCCCAAAGAAGCTGAGGCTAGGTTGGCATGGACAGATCTGGGTGAGGAGCTGCTTCCTCATCTCCACTGTTCTTTTGGGGCAGGGTGGAGCCAGCTCTGGTTCAAGAGGCAAAGCCCCACAGTGCTGGGGCCTCCTTTCTCAGCTAGTAGCACATGTGCCCCCACTGGAGTATTCCACCACCTTCCCCCATCTGGGTCCACCAGGGCCTCTCCTGAGCACAAGCAAACAACCAGCCCTGTTTATTCATAGGCCTTTTCAGGAAAAGCTAGCAGGGCAGCGCTAAGACAGGAAGCTGTGACCCCAGTGCCAGGGCTTCCTTAGGACAGGCCTCTAAGAGTCCTATCTTTTCCAGAAAAAAAAAAAAAAAAAAAGGTTTTTGCAAAACACTTCCTCAATAAACAACATGTAAACAGAAACGCTGCTTCGGTGTTTACAAACGTCTCATTGTAACTTAAAGGACTTGTCCGTGGTGGGCAGTGGGGAGGGCTGGCAGGGGCCATTTTCCTCCTCCTCGGGGGAGCCCTGAGGATAAACCACGAAACACAGCTTCTGGCCCCAGTGCGTCATGGACTCTGAGGACAGACAGACAGACGGACAGGTGGACCTTAGGACCTGTACCCGGGGACAGACACCCACCTCCAGGTACCACCCCTGGACAGGGGGCTTCAGGGAGCCACTCCCACCTCAGGTAGGCTGTGGCCACGTTTTGGGGAGATGTGTGTGGAAATGGCCAGGTTCTGTGTTAACCCATCCTGTTGCTGCTGGGAGACCCTGCTCAGGGGCAAGACCCTAAGTGGGGCCCTGCTTCAAGCCCCGGGCACCTCAGCGAGGCTGTGCGGCTCACCTGTGAGTCTGTGCACACACTTTGGTTTGCTTCTCCAGAACACTCCCAGGAAGAAAATGGGCACCCCTGTCAGGATGATGATGAGGCCGACCCCACAGACCATGGGCTCCGAGATGAAGCTGAAGACCAGCAGGAACGCCCAGAACACCAAGTACGCCACAGGGATGAGCAGGTTCACCTGAGCAGGGGTGGACAGGTGGATGGGATGGAGCGTGATGGTGCAGGATCCCCGGTGCTCCTGCCCGCCCCGCCCCGCCCCGCCCTGCCCTGCCCCGCCCTGCCCTCAAGGCTCCAGGGGCCTTCTTCCCTCTCATAGGAGCTGGGACCTGCCAGCCACCACCACTCCCACCCCACCCCCACCCCCCCCACCCCCGCCATGGCGGCAGCTGAGCGTGTGGGAAGTGAATTCATGGGATGACTTGCTGGCAGAACTGTCCAGGGTTTGCTACTTCCACAGCTCTGAGCTAGCTGCATAAGGTAGTTGTATGCAGACTTTCTTGTGCTTGGCTGGAGGTCAAGGACTTCTTTGGAGTTTCACATTTCAAGCCTCCCCCCGCCCCCCCAGCACTTTTCTATTTAACGGCTTATATGCAAATAGAAGGTTGGTGGTTTTTTTGTTGTTGTTGTTTTTTGTTTTCTTTTTCTTTTCTATCCCCTCCCCAGCCCCTACTGAGACATTGAACTCAGGACCTTTGCAATAAGCTATATCTCAGCCCTTTTTATTTTTCACTCTTGCCAAATCATTAAGTTGCTTAGGCTGGGCTTGGTTTGTGGCCTTCTGATTTCCTGTGTGATTTGGAATTCTGGCTCTGTTGCTGGCAGGCTATGTCACCTTGAACAAGTGCCTTGGCCTCATTTTCCCTAACTCTAGCCTGGAAATTTTCCTTAACTCTAGACAGGGACTGTCCTTAAAAGGTTGTTGGGAGGAGTGAAGGTGTCAGTGTATCTAAAGCCCAGCACTCTGCAAAAGCTGCAGTCACTGTCACTGTTGTCATCTGCCCCTGTCCCTGGTGTGTGGTGTAGATGGAGGGGGGCACATGAGCTAACCTGTCTGCCTGGGGCCTCACCTTGATGGGTCTATGGAGTGCTGGCCGCCTCCAGCGCAGCACCAGCAGGCCCAGGATGGTGACTCCGTAGCAGAGGTAGTTGATGAAGGACACGTAGTTGATGAGTGTGTATGTGTCTCCCACAAGCATGATGACCGCCGTAGCCCCACACTGGGAGAGGACCTGGGGCTGACAGCTGGCCTCACACCAGGAGGTCAGGTGGTCCCAGCCTTCCGTCCCCCTCCCTCTGCGTGCTGCCCATCACAGCCAGGAATTCATCCCTGTCGTTACCCAGAATGTCCTACATTACTAGGTGACCCTGGATCCATGTCCTGCTTAGCCCCCACCAACTTACACAGACGAGGAGGGCAGGGATAGGGGTGCAGTGTCTGACATGGATCATGGCCAGCAGGCTGGGCAGGTGCCCCTCTCGGGCTCCAGAGAAGCACAGCCTGGGGGTAGGGACAGAGATAGATGCCTGTAGGGGCCATGAGCCTCTCTGCCAGCTAGATCCTGGATCTCAGCTCTGGACATGCTGTCTCTCTTGAGTTATCATCAGTGGCCTGATCCAGGCCTTAGCAGCCCTGCAGGACAGTGATTCCCTTCAGCAGCCTCCCTCTCACTTTCTTCACCTTAGTGTTGGGATTAGACCTTTGTCAATAGCAGGTCATCAACCCAGACTTTCCCTGCCTGTGGTCCTCAGCGCAGTTCTCACATGCCTGGCTGTACCATGCCACCCTTTCCCAGCCCAGTCACCTGGAGGAGGTGAACAGGTAGCCATTGATCCCTCCAAAAGTGGAAAGTGCCACGGACACAGGCATGACCCAGGAGAAGTAGCCCAGCAGCTTCTCCCCAAAGGTCTGTGAGCACAGAAGGAAGGCTGAGGTGAGGCTAGTGTATGTAGCAGGGTAGGGGCTGGGGTTGGGCAGGGGGCCCCCACTCACCACGGCCACTGCATTGGAGGCTAGCAGCTCTTGTGGGGACATGGCTGTGAAGTAGGCGACATTGGTGAATGCATACACAAAAGTGACCAGAGGGATAGAGATGAAGATGGCACGAGGTAGGTTCCTGGGAACAGGCAGAGGATGTCAATTCAAGGTCAGCCCCTTGTGGGAGGGGTGGGGGTACCCAACAAGGAGCAGCTTGGAGTCTCTATCTCCTGTGCTGGCCTCCATCTAGGGGCGCTGGGGCAGAGAAGGGGGGTAGCCTTGCCACTCAGGACAGGAGAACACTGCTGCCTACCTTCCCCACTCCTATCCAAGCACAGGCTGGCAGAAGGAAAAGCAGATGAGGAAGGAGGGAAAACTTATCATGAGAGGAAGATTTAATGAGTGTCTACATGAAAAGAAAACCGTGGAAAGCTAAAATTGGCTTGAAAAATCCCTCAAGTGTTCATAGAGACCAGCCTGCAGGTCTGGGGTCTCCCTTGGAGCTTCCCATCCATTCATCCCACTTGGCTGCAGGAGTTTCCTGGCTGAGCATCAGATGGAGTTATTGGCTTCAGCTGGGGAGACCATGTTACATGCATATGTGTAACTGTGGGCCAAATACAAATTACTATATGTATCTCAGAAGGATAATGATACTCAGTAAGGGGCTCGGATACATCTACAGCCTCCCCGATCAGGGCCAGGTTGCACACCAGCATTCCTAGTCCTTCCCAGGGCTATTCCCACAGGCAGCGAGTGAGGCCTGCTGAGGGTCAGCGTGAGTGTGAGTCACAGGTCACTCTCATCTGTGCAGACAGGCTGCTTCTCCCCGGTGCTTGGCTGGGTGCCCCACTCACTTCCGAGGGTCCACCAGCTCTTCTGTGACATAGTTGAGGAAGTTCCAGCCACTGAAGGCAAAGGAGCCCTGGAGAAAGGCCAGGGCCAGGTGGCCCACAGAGGGTGTCATCCAGAAGGCAAAGGCACTGCTGGGTCTCAGCTCCTCAAAGTGTCCTGGAGGTCCAGACATCAGGGATTAGTACAGTCTCGCCCGCCCTGCCTACACTCCCGCCCTGGCCCTACCTTGAAAGATCTGAACAAAGCCAACTCCAATGATGATTGACAGGGCCAGCAGCTTCCCGCCTGTGAAGATGTCCTGGATGCGAGTGGCCCAGCGCACACTGGAGCTGTTGACCCATGTCAGGAGCACTGGGGAGGGAAGGGCCTGTGAGGCTGAGACCTTCCTGGTGGAAGACCACAGCGAGGTCCAGCCCAGGCGGCTAGAGAAGGATGACTCCTGTACCAGCCTCGATATGGGAATCCCAGGTGCTGAGACTGATGTTGTAGGGGTGGGTGGCTGGGGGGTGTCCCACCCAACTGTCTCTGCACCCAGGGCTGAGAGGAGCAGGGTGGGATGGGACAGTTGGCTGCTCTGGGGACAGAGGTCCAGCTAGGGGCCTCCTGGAGACTCACTCAGGCAGGCCATGGAAAGCACTCGAGAGGCTGTCGCAGGGGGGATGCAATTGGGAAACACAGGCTGCAGCACATAGTTGGAGAAGGTCATGGAGATCACGGCCAGGCTGGTGGGGTACATGATAAGCACAGCACTCCAGAGCAGTAGAAATCTGGAAGGAGCAAGGACTAGAGTGGCACAGGCATTCCGAGCCCTCCCAGTGACCTGGCCCCAGGTATGAGGAGCTGTGCTGTGCTGTGACCAGCACTCAAGACTAGGGAGGCAGAAATGACCTTGGGTAGGATTAGGAAGGATGTGGGGCTCAAAACACCCTCCCTCATGAGTGTGTAGACCCCTTGACCATGGGCTGTATCTGGCACCAGGGGGGCAGAGTCATGGTTTCAGCCCTGGCTCCCAGCAGAGCCTATGGCTTAAGATGGTTGATTCTGAGCAGTTGCTCCAAAGGAGAGAGCCTTGTGGTGTGCACAGTGGACCTTGCAAAGGGCCCTGCTGGGGAGATGTTAATAAGTGCTTGCCTTGCAAGTGCAAGGGCCTGAGTTCAATCCCCAGTTCTGCCAAAAAATAAATGCTGGGCATAGTGGCACAGGCCTGTAATCCCAGCACTTGGAAGGCTGAGGCAGGAGGATTGTTGTGAGTTCGAGACCAGCTTGAGCTACAAAGTGAGCTTAAGGACAACCTGAACTGCATAGTGAGACCCTGTCTCAAAAAGACAAAAAAAAAAAAAAAAAAAAAAAAAGGGCCCTGGCTATGGGAGGGGCATGATTTATGCCCAAGGTATCAGAATCTTGACTATGCAGGAGACCCATGGGGTGGGTCTCTGTGCTTTTCCCTAGGGGAGGGTCTTTCCTCAGGGCTGGTCCTAGCTCCTGGGAAATGCATTAGTACACTGCAGCTTCTGGGTCACTGACTTTGGCGGGCTTCTGTTGGTACTCAATCTTTGCATAGCAGCCACTTCCCCCACCCCTTATTGCCACTCCATCCCCAACCCCTTGGTTTCTGGAATATTCTTAACAATCCTCCCTGTGGATGCCCATGGGGTAGGTACTTGTTTTCCTTTCTCACCTTCTCCCATCTCCCAAGCATCCTCTCCAGGCCAACAGTGTAGTTGTTCTGCTTTCTAGAGACCCAGCCTCTCCTCACAGGCAAGGAGCCATGGATCTACACACCAGCCTGCCTAGCTCAAGGTCCTGGCCCATGTCCCTCCATACCAATTCTGTGCACTTCAGCCTGGACCTGCCCTCCGAACTCCAGGCTTTCCACCAAGCCCTCAGCAAGCACTGCTCCAGATATGCCGTAGACACAACAAACATGAGAACTCATATCTAAGGACTCTTCCTCCTCCCAGGTGACCATCTACAGGGCCTCTGAAGTGGGACAGCGGTGTCCCTCTCCTCACTGTACCCACCTCACCCTCATGCCATGCTGGCTGGCTACCATGTTCCAGATGAGGTTCTTGAATGATTTTGGAATCTGCTTGTGCTTCCGAGGTCCTTGGGAGGACTTGTGGGAGTCAATCTCCACGCCCTGCTGCCTGCTGTGACCCAGACCACAGCAGGTAGACCATGCTGGCTCCACCCATCAGCCTGGAAGGAAAATCTTATCCTTTTTGCAAGCTTGGCAGAAACAGATTTTTTTTTGTGGGAACCTTTGTGAGAAGCTGGGCATTTGGTTCTCTACTGTGTGGCTGCTGACTCTGGTACACATCCTCAAAGCAAGGATCTGCTAGCTTGCATTGTGTTGAGGAGCTGTTTCTCTGCTCTATGAGCAACATTTGAACAAGAACAGATCTTTCTGTCATGGCATCCTAGTCCTTAGCCCAAAGTGGGTGCCTAGCAGGTGTTGATGAGTGATGGGAAGGGGGACAAGAGGACGGGGAGATGGGGAAGGAAAGGAAAAAAGGATTAGAGGAAAAAGAAATTGGAAAGGAAAAACTGGGAACAAAGCCTCTGTAAGTGGGCATGGGAAGAAACATTGAAGGAAGGGAAGTGGAATGGGAAGAAAAGAATCAAGATGTGTCATGTGCAAGTACAAATTCCGATGATGAATGTATCATTATGTATGACAAATGTGTGCTAGTAAATAAAAGAAATTTATTTAAACTTTAAAAAAAACAGAAAATGCCAGGGAGCTGTGTAAAGGGGTTCTCTGGCAGGGGCCTTGGCCTCTCCCCCTGCTCATGCAGCAGGTGGGGTTTTCTCCTGACCTAGGTGCCAGCTTGTCTAAAGGCTTAAGAGAAGGAAAGCCTTCTTCCTTCATAAGCACCCAGGTATGGGCTCAAAAGAGCTCCTTTAAAGGGGATACAGACAAGTTGAGGAGCCAGCAGATATAGGTAGAGTGGGACAGGCATTGGTGCCCCCCACCTTGGCCTTGCTGGGCACCTCATCCCCTTCATTCCATTCACTCTTGTGACCTCCCCTTGATGATGGAAGCGGAAGAGGATACGGAGGCCTACTTCCCAACAGCCATTCTATTTTGGAGAAATTGTCCCCTGCCCCAAGCCCCACACTCACCCAGCCAGGCCCCCGAAGATCTCTGTGACGTAGGCGTAGTCCCCGCCGGACTTGGGGATGGTGACTCCAAGCTCTGCATAGCAGAGGGAGCCCAGAGCTGTCACGCCCCCACCCAGGACCCAGACGAAGAGGGCCAGACCCACGGAGCCTGAGTGCTCCAGGACACCTTTGGGCGAGATGAAGATGCCCGAACCAATGATGTTCCCTGCAAGGGAGAGATGGGAGGCATCAGGCCTAGTGTCCTCTGCAGCAGCCCAGCCTTCTCTGTGGGGCCTGGATGCTGCTGTGAGGAAGGAGCCTGGGTACCTCATGGGGAAGCAGAGGGTGGTGGGTCTAGAGGTCCTAACATGGGAAATGGCAGTTTGTCCAGCCAACCAGGCTCTCCTGCTAGAAATTGGTTCTGTTCCTCTGATTTCCCTCCTCCCTGGTGTGAGATGGAGCCGGCAAGGTGTGGGGGTCCATGTATTTCAACAATGGCAGTGTGGCCCCTCCTGAGTGTCAGCATATTGCCCAGGCTCAAGGACCCTAGTCTTGTCAGCCTCCAGCCACCTGTCTTCCCTGTAACCTGCTGACCAGAGCTGGCTTCCTGAAGCGAGACCTTGACCACGCTCTTGCCTGCCACTCTCCTATGGCCAGAGGCTGGGCTCATAGGACAGCTCCTCCATAGAACCTTCCTTGATTGCACCTGGTGTGGCCTCCTCTGCCCAGGTCACAGCCCTGCTTTGTACTTGGTTTCTTTGTCTTCTGTCTCTCTATTACTTGTCAGGCAGCCTTCCTCTCACCTGGAACCCAGGCTGTAGAGACCTTGTTTCCTGGTCTCAAGTCCTAGGCAAGGGCAAGTAAGAGATTAGTGAATTTTTAGGGCTGGATGTTGTCAGCAGAGGCAGGGCAGGCAATGGCATCCTGGCAGAGACTCCAGCCAGCTGGGAGTCTAGATGGACTGCCGCTCTCCTTGGGATGCCCCCGATCGCACAGCGTGAAATTCCCGTTGGGCTCAGAGGCCTGGGGCCTGTTGCTGCTCACCTCTCCGATTCTGTGTGTAAAGTGGGTTGGCTGTAAGGGCCCAGTGAGACACAGTGTGAAGCCCAGGCTCATTCACAGCTGTCCTAGAGATGGGCCTCCAACTTCCTTCGGGGGATTCTATGTACACTGTCTCACCAGTAGGTGGCGACTACCCCAGCCCACAGTACCTCCGTTCCCAGCACTCTTGCTGCACGCCCTCAGTAAGCACCAGTTGAGTCAACTAATAGATAACTAAGTCCACCCAGGGAAGCAGCATCTAAGCTTGAGATGCCTGATTTCCTTGCCTGTGAGGTGGGAGCAACAGGTTCTATTCAGTCCTTCTGTTGAGGGGACGGTGAGGAGGAGTGGAGAGGTGGCAGGCTACCAAGGTTCCATGCATGTGGATATGCTGTGATTCTGGAAAGCTTGTCCTATTTCCAGGGCAAGGACTTATCCTTCTGAGAACGCAAAGGAGGGGGTTCAAGGGCTCCCTCTGTAGATCCAAGGCACCTGGGAGTGGAAAGGGAATGCACCTCTCTGGTCCCCAAAACAACAGGAAATGTTCAGGAGGTCAAATCACAGTCTGCAGGGCCCTTAGCACCAATCAGTCCTGAGCACTCCAGTTATAGCACAGCACGACAGTAACCAGGCTCCCCAGCTGTCATCTGGGCAAATCAATCAGGTACCGGGACAGGACATTTGCACTGGGGTCTGCTGTGGGGTAAGGACAGTATCCCAGACCCACGGGCTATGTGGATAAAAGAGCCAGCACTGGTGGGGCCTGGATAAGATTCATCCCCACCTGGCAGAATCCTGGGACTAGGTCACACAGCCATCGGAGCAGAGGCTGCCTGCTCCACCTGCCAGGCCACAGGCGGGGCTGGACGAGGACACAACCATGGCTGCCAATCTGCATTCGCTCCTTGACTATGGTGCTACCCACCCCCAGCCGACACAGATTTTCAGTCTGGAAGATCACTTGGCTTTCTGGTCACATCCCAGGAGCCCTAATACATCCAGATAAGGATGAAACAAGTCCTGCACTCCGACCCTTGGAGGTAAGCTTTGTCCTCAGTCCATTGTAGCGGGGCAGGGATAGGCATTGCCTTCTGCATCTACCACAAGGGACCCAGGGCCTGGGTGGGCTGTCGGGCTTCCAAAGGGCCTTTGAGTTCGCTCTATCCGGCAGCCATTCTCAGGACCTGGCGAAGCAGGATTTGCCAAAAGCCAGTGAGGTTGGAAGCCAGCGGGGGCTGGGTGGCCTTGGAAGGCACTGGACATGTTGGAGCTAGGGGCATCCAGGGCCCCAAGCCACCCACCCTGTGGAGGTGCCACCTCCCTATACAACTCAGCCTAGTGGGCTCACACAGGTATCACCCTTTGGGAAGTCATCCCTGGCACCCTGTCTTCTGGAACTGGGGTCTGAAGAGCGCATCACTAGCTCTGTGCCAAGTGGCTGAGACCTGGATGCTGGGCCCTGGGGAGGCAGGGAGCACCCCTATTGTTCTGGAAACATGGCCTCCGGCTATTGTTCAGGACTTCTCCCCTTGTGGCTCTAAGGACCACATGTGCTAGCCAGTGTCTAAAGTCCTCAAGAGCCTCTTCCTCTGGACCTGCACAACTTCAGCACCTGTCCTCAGTGTGTGCTTACAGTTGGCAGGGGGACCTCATTGCAGTCCCTTGCATACTGCTCTGGGCACTGTATGTGTGGGACTCTGCAGGGATCCTCTGGGTTGGGGGTTTGGTTGGTGGCAGAGGATGAGAGGAAGGAGGGAGATTGCTGAGGACAGAGCTGGGTCCTGAGGCCTCCACATTCCCATCCATGCAATGGGACAGGTGTTGCCTGGTCCCTGTAGGTCATCCCAAGTGGCCAGTGAGGTGAGTATATGAGTTCCCCCACTCACAGCCCTCCAGTGAGTCTCTACTTCCAGCCCCTTTTCCTTGAGCTGTTACTGGGTGGTTTTTTTTTTTTTTTTTTTTTTTTTTTTTTTTATCACATTAAGATGTTTGGCCTGATGGGGCTTACCCCGGCTCCTCAGAGGAATGAAGAAAGGGCCATTGTTCCCCGTGCCTGCTGCAGGGCATGCTGACCTATTTTTGGGTGGCAGCAGCAGACTACGGAGGTCACAGAGGTGGACCAGGGAGGTTGATTGAGCTGGCAGAATGAGCCACCTGCCTGTGATGCATGCCGGGGTTATGCCTGTCTCATTTGGAGGGAGTCAGGGAGGTTCAGGTAAGTTGGGACACTGCCACCCCCTCACCCCTAGAAACACATTTGGGAGTGACCTCAGGCCAATGCTGCCCTCCTGGGCCTCAGTTTCCCCATTTACCAGGTGAGATTATTTGGCTAGGGGGCAGCAGAGAGCTGGTCTGCTTCCACAGGCAGGATGCACTCTGTTACATTGTTCTGTATCTGGGACAGTCTGCTCAGGGTATCCTGTTCCCCACTGTGGTGGGCCTCTCCTAGCCTCCCCAAAGAACGCCCCTTGACCACCCACCTTGGAATCTCCTGCAGTGGTCCTTGGAGGATGATCAGGAAGGGATTCCTGTAGTTGGTGCTGGCATGCTTTGACCCTGTCTGATCCATCAGGGACCACGGGAGGTGCTAATGGACCTCACTAATGTTTCCACCATGGATGCCCTCTAGGCTGTCCATATTTATAAAACTGATTTTCTGAGGAACTCAACCCCCTGGAGGAGTGACTAGAATCCTACTATGACGTGGGTGGGGCCTTCCTCAAGCACAAAAATGTCCTCAGGTCCCCTCAATAAGCCTGTGTACCTCCCTGGGAAGACTGATGTGCCCACCAAGGTCTTGGCAGAACCACAAGGAGGTAAGTGGGGACACTCAAGACATGCCTGGAATTGCTAACTGGTTGGTGTGCACCTCTTGCTTCGCTAGTTTTCCTTTGTTGAGAAGGGCTGAGTAGAAGAGGGGCGCATTCTCTGCCTGGCTCTCTCCAACCTCTTCCACCTAGCCCAACAAGCATGACCAGCACCACATCCATCCCAGGGTTGCATTGTCATGAGCAACATGTACTGAGTCTGCTAGTCAAACTCTAGCTTGCATCTTCTGTGGCTCATGTGGCATGTGGCAGGTTGATCAGTCTCCCTGCCCTCAGTCTCCTTGCCTTGCTCATGGCTCCTTGGAATTCTTTGCTGCTGCCTTTTCTTGTCTGCCTTCTAAATGTTGAGAGTCTGGCATTCTATCCTGGGGTATCTTTCTCCAGTTGCTCCTTTGGAGGATTTTGCTAGGAGCTCCTAAATTTATATACCTAGTATAGACATCTCATGTAACTCATAACCACCCACCAAATAGACACTACACACTTGAGCATTTAAATGAAATTCTTGCTACTGCTTCTTCCTTGATTGCTGCTCTGCCAGGCTTCTCAGATCAGTCCATGTCAAATCATCCTCCCAACTGCTTAGGCCATGACGGTGTTACCCTGGACCCTTCTCATTCTCCTACAGCCCACATCCAGCTCATCACACACCCTCTGGCTCTACATTCCAAACGTGTCTAGAACTGAACCACTGTTGGGACCTCCTGCTGCTGCCCTGGCCAAGCCATCACTGCCTTGTGCCCAGGTGGCTTTCTACCTAGCCTTTCTACTCTCCTCCTGCCCACACAGCTTCTCCATAGTAAGCAAGTCAGTCCTGTCCTGTCCCTCCTTTGGTCAAAGCGCTACATGGGCTCCCCTTGCAAAAGCCAAACTTCTCCCTTCCCTGATGTATCTCTGAGCCACAGGCCTCCATCCTCAGCACTCTGGGTCCTCTTTGTAGCCCTGCTGTCTGGTCTCAGCACTTACCCTGATCTGGTGATCACATACTTGGCTCATTTATCCTGCTTGCTAGTCAACTCCTATGCTAGGACTCAGCTTTAGGGGTAGAGGGAGTTATCTATTTTGTCCCCTATTGGGGACAAGGACTTAGATCTAGACCTGCACCTAGATCAGTGCTCAGCACTGTCAAATAGATGAATGGGTCATCTATCATGGCAACTCAAGCTACCCTGGCCTCCAGGAGTGTTCCACAGCACCCCAAGTACATCGGGTCTTAAGCAGGTTGCAGCCTAGGGTCCTCAGTTTCCTTATCTATAAATAGGATGAGCTCTGGTGTAGATGTCGCCTCGGGGTCCTGAGGCTGGACTTCTCCAGAGTTCCATTCTCTCCAAGATGCCCAGCCACTTCCAGCCCCAGAGGCCACAGACAGGGACCTGGCTGAAGCTGCATGAGCAGTGGTTACTCCTGGAAAGAAGGGTTCATAAAGGAGCCACCAGAGTCTCTGAGACATCTATAAAGCTGGAGACTTGAGTTACATGGAGAGGCAAAAGAAGAGCCCGGTCAGCAGGCCCAGGGTGACCCCACTCTGCAGACATAGGCATGTCCCTTTCCTGGTCGTGGACTGTGTGAAGGAGTTGGCTAAGATCCAGGAGGCAGAATGAGAGAGGCTGGGTGTCCTGCCACTGGGGAAGGCTGACTTCCTTGTCTGTCTGTTTGTACCTTTAGAGCAGAGGAGGGATCCTACGCAGGTTGGATCAACCTACGCAGGTTGGCTGAGTTTCCCACTCAATCCCTAATCTTTTCCTACTGTAGGTTCTGAGTCTGGCCCCAGTTTTGCCCAGCACAAGAGCATTGTGAGAGGTACTGTACAGAGAGCTGACTCCGTATCGGGTTCTGAATTCTAAGCCCACCACTTGCAGTAGTTTCATTTAACTTCCAACCTCAGGTTGTATATCTGCATATAATGTGCATAAAAATTATCATCTTCTAGAAGAAACATGAGAATCAAAGGAAGAAAGAACATGTTCTCATAATCAATAAGAGGTGTTTTCCTGAGCATTGTTGTCCTGCGCATCCCTGCCTCTTGCAGCTCTCCTCCCTACAGCGTGGCCTCCTCTGCTGCAGCTTTCCACTCCAGCAAGCACTGTCCTAAACACAGTCGAGGTGGAGTCTTGCTTCTGCTGATAGCCAGACTTTCCCTATCTCTCCATTCCTGAAAGTCTCCCTCCTCAGTCTGGGAGGGAACAAACATTATAATGAGTGACAAATGATAGGCTCTTCTGGGACTATTTAGAAATTCCTGATACGAAACAAAGATAGATTATGGGGCTGGATATAAAGTGCTGAAGATCTGTAATGCTAAAATATGACACTTTACAGACTGCTTTTGACCAGCTTTCCCAGGATGGGATGAAAGTGAGTTCAGCCAGGAGCTGAGGCTGGGTGGGATGGGCCTGGTGGTTCCCCAGAGCAGTGGGTGGAGAGGGGGAGTCACTGAGGGGATGAGGTGGGGAGGGCAGTGATCATCTGGCCCTCAGCTTCAGTCACATTCTAGATGACGACGAGTGGCCCTTGGTCCAACTCGCAGTGCTGCCTCCCCCCAGCTGTAATCCTCAGACTTCCTGGAGCTGGGCTCTTAGGACTAGCACTAAGGGTCAAGAGCTGAGTGTCATGTCATCTAGACTATGTTTCCAAATCTACCATCCATAGTTGGCTGAATTGCCTTTCACCCTAGCTCAGACTTCAAGGCCTGGAGGCCAACGGGAAGCGGTGAAGCAACAATGGGCTGAAGGGTGAAGGAGCTGATGGTACACATTTGGACTGCAGGAGAAAACTCTTTCAGGACCTGTCCTAGAGAAGAAGCATGATGGTAGAGCTTGCTCCTCCCTTCCCCCTGCCACCAGGGCTCTCTTCTGGAGGGCTGGAAGCCTAGCAGCCTCTACCTGACCTGAGGTGAATAAGGTGTGCAGGGTAGGATGCAGCCTAGGCATGTTGGGCTCCACTGAGGTAGCCCAGGTGGAGCTGTGTCTCCCTGCCCCTGACTGGCATGCAGCCAGCTCCAGACCCAGTCTGTCTCTTGACCTCCTGACCACCAATGATGTGTGAGCTTCTCCTTCCTGGGGCACAGGAGCCCCACACCAGCCTTTCCTTCCAGCAACAGCCAGGCAAGGCACCCAGACCTGGAAGCTCCAAGGACCAGATCAGCTCCTCAGAGATGTCATTCTGGGAGGAATGGAGGAAACAACTCAGCCACCCAACCAGGGCTGTGTTCCTGGGCCACTCGCAGTGTGAAGGTATAGGATGGCCGAGAGCCAGACAGTAGCTCTGGCCCAGGAGCTTCTAATATGGGACAGAGCAGGAGAGGGTAGAGACCTTGCTCTGCAGAGCCCCCAGTGTTCTCCATGTCCAGGGCTCTGAGAATGGGAAGGTGACAGTGTATGCACAAGCAGCTCCTGCTAGCTGGGGAGGAACAGCTGGGGCTCCAGTTGTTCACCCTCCCTCATCTTCTGGGCACAAGGGACAGAAAATGTCACTGCCAGGAGGTTCAGAGCGACTTGGTATGGGTTAGTTCAGCTCCCCAAGAGTCACTATTCCTGACTTGGAGTAGAAGGAGAAAAATCTGTTCTGAATTCTCTACCTGCCCAGAAGCCCTTAGGTAGAGGTTGGACACACAGACCCATCTCAAGGGGGAAGCTGAGATCTGAGAGCCCTATATCCCAGCTAGGGGCAGGCAGTCCTCCTGCAGACTTGGCCTGCTCACCACTGCCACCGAGTTACTGGTTCTTCTCCCTCTGGTGGACCTGCCACCATGTTTAGCGATGATCACAGGCTCTGAACCCCCTTCCCATCTGTATAGGCTCCACCTGCCAGGCTTCCTGTAGTCCTTCCTGCTTTCCAAGAACGGATCCTTGCAGGTGCATGACTCCTAGGCTAGCACACAGTAGGAACTCAGGCCCACCCATTGCCCAGTACTTGCTAGGTTCTTGCCCTACCGTCAGGATTATAGTCATTATTTCAATTTCTTAGGACATTTTGCCCAAGTCCCAAAGGGAAGTAATGAAGAAGATTCAGAGGTGGAGGGAATCAGCATTCTCCAAAGGGAAAATGCTTAATGTGGCTGGGACTACAAGAGCCAGAGGCTGCACAGCCAGCGCCTGTCCAGCGTCTTGGTCAGCATGCGGGTCACTGCGCGGTCCAGGGCGAATGCAGGGCGCAGGTTGTCGTGGCACCCGCAGTCCAACCCTCGCACACTGGCAGAAGAGCTGGAGAGGGGGCGCCCCTTGCCCTCAGCCTTTGGTCCTGCCGCCCCTCTGCCCCTCTGCCCCTCTGCCCCGGGCCTTGCTCACCAATGATGATGGTGCAGGCACTCAGCAGCCCGATCTCCTTCTTGAGCGTCACTCGCTCCGAGACGCCGGGTCCCGGGCCCGGGCCAGGGGAAGGCGAGGAAGCAGGGCCGGGGTTCCCGCGCCCGCTAGGCTGCTGGATGTGGCCCCTCATGTCGCCGTCCCGCCGATACCCTGCTCCCTGCGCTGCCCCGTTTGTCAGGCCCGCCGCCAGTCCGTTCATCCGTCAGTCTATCTGTGCGCTCCGGGCGCTCGCTTGCAGCCCGGACAGCGCCCACAGACGGGGCGCATGCGCTGGCGCCAGGCCCGGACCCCCCGGCCCGGGCGATGCTGGCCAGGGAGGGGCGGAAGGAGGCAAGGCCGGCACCCCCTCCCCCACGGCCCTTAAAGGAGACGACCCTATCCCCAGTTCTGGCCTGGAAAGGGAAGAGCGGACTCTAAGCGAGCGAGCGGACTTAGGAAAAACTTTCCAGTTGAGCGAGAGAAGGACCCTCCGGTTGTCTGAGTTGTCTTCATTACATCTAGTCGGGGCAGGGAGCGTAGAGCTCAAAGACAACACGGTTCGTGCCCTTAAGGAGACCGAGGAAGGCTGCACTAATAGCAGTTGTCCGGGTACTCACTGTAGCCCACACTTCCAGAAACCTTTAAAGCCCGGCCAGGACGTAAACATGTTTTAAACTCTTGATACTGAGCTGGTCCTTTGTTTTTTTCCCTTCAAAGTTTGAGACAGGGTCTTTAAGTCACACAGGCTGAACTAGAGGTTTTGATCCTTGTGCCTCAGTCTGCTACAGTGCTGGGCCTATAGGCGTAGACCGCCAGGCTCCACTGCCACAAACTTTCTGATGCTTCCTTCTCCAGGGAAGATGGCTCTTTGTGAGAGACAGCTGTAGGCATGATTGTACAGTCCATAGAGGTGGTGGGGTGTTGATCTGGAGACTTATGCACCTTGTGATTAAAATCCTGGTGTGTGTGTGTGTGTGTGTGTGTGTGTGTGTGTATACGTGGGGTGTGTGTGGGGGGGGGGGAGAGGCAGAGTGTGGGTGAGGACCTTTAGTCCCAGATCTTGCCAAGGAGGAATCAAAGGCCATGAGGGAATTTTGGGCAGGGCGCTCTGCCCCTTGCCCACGCCGGGCTCTGGCCTGTGTCTAGCTTCAGGTCCCGTCCACAGACTCCGTGGCTCGGGTCAGTCAGCAGCAGACTAGGACTTTGGCACAGGCTCAGAGCACCAACCCAGCTCGAGGTGGTCAGTGTACTGGAAGTGCCCGGGAGACGCCGAGAAGAGGGCTGTGCAGATCGGGAGCAGGCTGCCGCCTCCCAGAAGCCCCCTGGATTGTGTGGCCAGACCCGCGGGACAGACGAGGGGGGCCGCACTGGGGCCACCGGGGCGGTGGGCGGGGTGAGGCTGGCACGGTGCGGCCGTGGCGGAACAGCCTTTGTCTCTTCCTGGCGGCCGCGGCGACGCGCCCTCCCCTGCATGTGGATGAGGCCGGGTCTTCCCCCCCGAACGCGGCCTCTGGGTTTGCTGGGGCCCAGGCGGGTGCGCCAGTCTCGGGGCGATCGGGGCGAGGGCGAGGGGCAGGGGTGGGATCCCGGGGCCGGGGCGGAGCAAGGAATGGGCGCGTGGCGGGAGGCGGCACCCGGCGCTGCGCGGGGGAGAGGACCTCGAGGTCAGCGGGAACCTGAGCGCAGGAGTGGAGTTGGGAAGACCCAGGGTGGACGCGCTGGGGGAACGCGGAAGGAGAGCCACCCGGAGAAGTTTCATCCTCCGCGCCGCCGGTCCTGTCGTCTGAGCCCGACATTCTTGGCGACCTGTGCTTCCCGTCCCAGAGACGCATTCAGCAGCCGGCTCTCTTAAAGGAGCCTCGCGCAGGGTCGGTCGGGTGGGGAAGCAGCCCTAGCCCGGAGCTGGGTGATCATTCCAGGTGGTGGGGACCTGGGGGTGAGGGGCTCAGCCTTTTCTGGTTTCCCTCTCACCACCCGGTTGCCTGAGCAACTCTTTGGCGTGCTGGGTGAGGGTCTAGCCAGAGGCAGCGAGCTCGGGGGCTGGTTGCTGTGGCGCAGAGACTCAAGTAAGTTTCATAGGCCAGAAGCCTGTGGTCTTCAAAGATGGGCCTGAGGTGTGGAGTTTGTGTCTGAGGAAAGGGGGTGCAGTGGCTCTGTCCAGGATGGAATTTGCACGGGATTCTCGAGGATCCTAGGAGATTATTTTATTGGAATTGAAGTAGAACCTCCCTAATGGGAGTAAAAGGTTAGCAAGACTGGTTTACCATCCAAAAATCACTGTGATGCCTCACACTGAGCCAAAAGGCAAACTGTGGGAGGGACCTTCTTGGTAAATACAACAGTCACACGGAATTCAGACCAAAACTCTTAGCAAATTAAAACAGAAGAGGGCTTTCTTTATCTGATAAAGGTTTCTGTCTAAAACAATGAATTACATTTCTATATACCAAGAACAATTAGAAAATGAAATTTGTAACCCAGTGGGTGATGTATACAGTTTCTACACAGAAAATTATAGCACATTACTGAAAGAAATTGTTAAAGGTATACCATGTTCATGGATTGGAATTTTAAATGTTTTCTCCAACTTGAGTTACAGAATTCAATAGATGATGCAATGGCAAAATACTAGAGAATTTTGTTACTCATGCAGATCTTGAGGTGGGGAGAGTTGAGGGGTGAAATTTCTCAAGCTGATATGTGGAGATTGGGAGACTTATAGTGTAGTAAGCAAAACAGTGTTATTGTTGTAACAATAAATCTACTAGTGAAACAAAACCAGAACTGCAGAAGCAGACTTGTCCTGGGTTTATTGTGATGAAGTTGGTATTTCAAAACAGTGGAAAAAAGGACAGCTTTTTCAATAAATGATAGTGTATTAGATACTGATACTGGGGACAGGCTTGGTGTCATCTCTTATCTTACACCATACCCTAAAATCAGTCTGTCTTAGTGTTCCATTACTGCAACAAATACTTCAGATAATCAACTTAGAAGGAGGACAGGGTTATTTTAGTTCCTAGTTCAGAAAATTCTGGGCCATGACTGACTGACCCCATTGCCTTTTGGCCTTCCAGTAGGCCATATGTCAGAATGGGGAGTGCATGGGAGAGCAGGTAAAGCTGCCTGCTTATGGTGGCTGGGAGGCAAAAATGGGTACATAGGGGCTGCTGGATTCCTACTTCCTCTTTGAGGGCCTCCAGTGACTTAAGACCTCCCACCAGGCTCCACCTCTTACAGGCTCTACCACTGCTTAATAGCACCAGCTGGGCCTTTGACACGTGGGCTGGGTGAGGTACTCCAGTTCCAGATGATAGCACAACCCCAGGGGAAGGAACATTGAAAAGGGAAAGAGCACAGTTGCTAGATTATGGAGAGGATATAATAGATTAATTTTCTGTCACAGGACAGGGAAGCACCAGCAGTAAAAGAGGTGACAATTGGGACTACATTAAAATTGGAAACACCTGTGACTATAAAGCTATGGGTGAGATACCACTCCAGGGCACATGTCTAATCAAGGCCTTGTACCTACACATGTAAAAAAATACCACTTGTGTCTGAAAACGTATGTGTCAGATCAATAAGAAAAAAATGTTAATGGTGTACTTCCCCAAAGAGGATCTCCAGTAGTTTGATAAACTCCTGAAGAGGTACTCAGAGGTACTCAGTACTCAGAGGTACTCCTTCGTCACTGGGGAGAGGTAAATTAAAGCCAGAGAGGGACACCATCATGGCACTGCCACTGGTGGGCTCCCAGTGTTGGCGAGGGTGTGGAGCTGCCTGGTGTTCTTGTGCGGCGTTGGACAGGCTTGGCACAACCAACTTGGAAAACCACATGGCAGTCTTTCCTAAATCCCCTTGGCCCACATCTCCACTGTACAGTAGACATTTCTAGTTTACCCATTTTAGATCCTTTGGCCTCACTACCTTTTCTTCTACATCAATTCCATCAACACCTTCCATCATCATTGTCATCTGTTGAGGTTTTTCCTACTGTTCCTGAAGGATAAGGTGGTGAGAGACCAATCTGGTACCCAGGAACCGGTAGGCAGACTTGCATGAGTGTTAAAACACTTGAACCTATCCTTTGACAAAAGCAGATAGAAGCTGGTGGACATCTGCTTCCCTTTCCTCATCACAGAGGGACTGTTGAGTCACAGCCCTTATAAAGCCTCTTGGGAGATGGTCCCATAAGATCCAGTGGTCTGGATATTTTTGGTCTCAAGTGATGGCCAGCTCAGAAACTCATAGGCATTTGCTTCTCTCACCTTGTCAGCATACTCCTTTCCCTTCTTACCCTTAATTTTCTGAGATTGTATCCTGTGTTAGTCCATTTACTGTTGTTATAATAGAATACTGGAGACTAGATGATTTATAAAGATGAAAGATCTATGTAGGCTGATGGCTATGGAGCCCAACAGCATGGTGCTGGCAAGGGTCTGTGATGCTTTGAGTCATGCTGGGAAGGGGAAGGACAGTTAGACACATGCATAAGATGGAAAACAGAGGGGAGAAAGCACCAGAGGGACCTCACTTTATAAAAAAAAAAAAAAAATCCCTCTCATGGTAACCAATCCAGTCCTGTGAGGTCAAGAACTCACTCCTGTGAGGATGGACCCAGGCCTGTGAGAATGGCTTTAATTCTTCCTAAGGGCCCTGTCACCTCCAGGAGGCCACCATGGTAAGCCACTTTCAACTTGAGTTCTGCAGGGACAACCACATCCTGTTTCTTTCCCCTCTCCCTCTCTGCCCTTTGTTCTGAATTATCTTCCTCTTCCCTCAGCTCCCCCTGCCCACATCTAGGCTGGGGCAGGTGCATTAATGGGGCTCCACACAGGGGGCCACCACATGTGCTTCTGTCCATAATCCGGTCCTGTTCACTCCCTGGCCCTGCAGTCACTCCTGGGAATGTGATGTCCCCTGGCCAGGCCTGGTACCACTACCCACTGGGCAGGAGAGGCTGAAAGCTGGGACACTGAGCACACCCCTACCAAGAAAGGGGCCAGCTCAGGCACATACTCATTCCTCCTCACTCTTCTAAAAAGGAATTTTTGGGTCAATCTAACCTCTTCCCCAGGCCTCACTCTGAAGAAAGAAATGGAGGAATATAGTTGTGGTGCCCCACCCCAGCTGCTGGGGTCCTCCTCTCCTTGGTGGTCTAGGGCTGCTGCTTTTGACAACTGTCAACTCTTTCTCTGGTTGTCCAGAGCAGAGGCCATGACTCAATGACTCCTTCATCTCTTTCTCCTTCCCTCCCTCCACTCACACAATCTTATTCTTTCTCTGTTTCTCCCCATCCAATGCACACATAATCACCCCTCTCCCGCCAGCATCTTCTGGCCCAGGATGGCTTTTTCTCACATGCCCATTGTTGCATTTCTTCCATCCATTATCAAATTTTAAAACTCTCAGGGCCAGCCAAAAGGGGTTGATCCCCCAGGCCTGCCATGTCAGCTCTGCCCCCAGGGTTCACTAAGCCGGCAATTGAGAATGGACGTAGTGGTACACACCTGTAATCTCAGCACTTGGGAGGCTATCAACAAGCAGATTACTATGAGTCTGAACTAGTAGTGAGACCCTGAATACCCTGTAGACCCTTCCCTAAAATACAGAACCACCCCCCACACAAATTTTAAAACTCTCTTAAGAAACTGAAATTCAAAAGTAATCTTTGTCCTTGCTGTTGGTGACCACAGGCATGGCGTTCATGGCAGGGACCACCCTACCCAGGTCTAAGGGTAGCCTGACTCCATATCCAGCAGTGCTTCTAGAATGACCAGAGGTGTCATTTTGGAGCTTTTTAGGCTGCTAAATGCCACAAGGTATCAGTTCACCTCTGGGATTTAGACCCTCCTCTCCAGGCTCAGGGCCCTGACAGCTCCCACCTGGGCTTTGCCAGACTCCTCCATCCCATGTTCTCTACCCCTGGCCATTTCTCCACCCCAGGGTTACATCAAAGTGCAAAATGAATCCTCTTCCCCATTCAAGCTGGCCTTGCCCAGTGCAGCCATGGATTCGGACCAATACCCAACCCTGTGATGCTTTGGCACTGAGACCAATTAACTTATGGTCCTGGAGATATGCTTTCGAAAACCAAAAGAGGCTCTGTTAGGTGTAAAGCAGGGTGTTGAAATAAACGGGCAAGTGTCCTCACTTTTCTTTTCTTTCTTACTTTTTTTTTTTGGTGGAACCAGGGATTGAACTCAGGACCTTATGCTTGCCAGGGAAGCGCTTATTCCACTGAGCTAATTCCCCGGCTCCTATCCTCACTTTCCTGAAAGCTACTGTCCCCCACTGTGGCTCCATGCAGGAGGGCTCTTGGTCACTTCATCTTGCTTATCTTGCTTCTTTGGCCAGCCCTCCTCAGTCCTTTAAGCTCATTGATCCCTGGTGAGTCAGACAGGGAATCACCTACTCCGGGAACCATTCTGGGCTCCAAAGTGATCAGCATGCCCCTTCTGTGCCCACCTTGGTGCTCCTGTCCCTGCTGGGCTGCTCACAGGCAGAGATCTTGTCTTGCTCCCTGCCTGGGATGGGTCCTCAGAGAAAATCCCACGTATCTGAGCCATAAACAAAGGGGTTCAGGTTCCTGTCCCAGTGCAGCTACTGTCTTACAGACTGGATGCAGGTAGATGCAATGGTGCATACCGTAATTCCAGAACTGTAGGAGGCTGAGGCAGGAAGATCTCAAGTGCTAGTTTAATGAAAACTGTCTCAAAACAAATTTGAACTGGGGATGTAGCTCTGTGTGAAGGTCCTGGGTTCAGTCCCCAGTATCACAAAAGATTTGAATATAAATTGTACATTAACTTTTGGAGTCCCAGTTCTCTATGAGGCAGCTCCTGGGGTCTCTTGCCTGCAGCTGATCTGAGGGGTAGTTTGCCTAAACTTGGTCCTTTGCTCCCCAGGGCCTAAGAATCCTGGCCTCAGTGGCTCTCAGAGGTAAATAGAAGGGGCAGTGACCTGTGGAGGAAGTCAGGACTCCTGTCTTGCTGTGTTACGTCACATCCTCTGGGCAGCTCCCAACTTCTGTGACTAGTGTAGACATCTCCTGGTTCTGTGGGGCTGGGAATCACCAGCAGGGAACATGGCAGGTTGGAGCTTGGACCTCTATTTCTGCACTAAGCTGTTCTCTCTCCCCAGGTGGTCCCAGCTTTAAATTTCCAGGGCCAGAGCACCCTTGCCAGGCACTTCCATCAGGGACATTTGCGATTTCAAACCATGCCACCAGAGGGCAGCTTGCCTTCCAGACAGAGAGGAGGTTTCTGGGCTGGACCCCAGTAGCCTGTCTTTCTAGATGTCTGAGAATCCAGGCTTCTCTCAACTTGGGAGAGGGAGCACTGGGGAGAGCAGGCCAGGATCTCAGACCAGGATCTAGACTCTCTGGGGCCACCAGAATCAGAGAAGTCCTTACAGAGGGCTACCCACATCTGTCCTGCTACCGCTGAGTGGGGAGGCTTGCCTCCTGGCCTGAGAGGGGCCTGGGAGGGCCTTGGGCCATGGGTGCTGACGTGGGTCAGAAAACTCATAGTGAAACCAGAAAGATCTTATAGTGAAATTCATTCCGTGCAGCACACCTGCCTTGAGGCGGGGCAGGAGGGACCTAGGAGGCAACCGAGCCTCCTGCGGTGACACTGGCTGTGGGTAGGACCTTATCTGATGAGCCTGGCCTTTCTCACAGCGAAGTTGAGATGCCTGGTTAGGCTTGCAGCAGCCAGTGGGCAGGAGCTGTGCATGCCCGTGGGCTCAGATCCCCACTGGCCTAGCGGGCAGGGAGGCCAGGAGCATGAGAACAGTGTGGGCAGGGAGTGGGCTGCCGCTAAGGGGAGCCAGCTCCGTGGGGCTGGCATCAAAGCAGCCGTTCCAGGCATTGTCAAGCCTCGGTGAAAAAAAATAATGTGGGGGAATTCAGCTGGGCGTGGGGGTTATGTCTGCAGTTCCAGCATTTGGGGAGGCTGAGTCAGGAAAATGGAAAGTTCCAGTCCAGCTTGGGCGATTTAATGACTTAGGGGGACTCTGTCTCAAAATAAGAAATTAAAAACAGGCTAGGGATGCAACTCAGGGTATAGGCAGAGCTCAACCCTTAGTAATTAAAAAAAAAAAAAAAAAGCAAGATAGAAAATTCTAATGCTTACTTCTAATAAAGTGGTGCTTCTAATATATACCAGGTTCAGACAAATGCTGGCTCATGGGTCACTGAGGCAGGAGCACTTGGCTGGATAGAACTGAGCTGGAGATTGTCCCACGGTCAGGGATAGGTGACTGGAGGTCTGTGTGAAGCATGAGTTAGCACCTCATGGAGAGTCTGATGAAGGGGCTCTTTGGGCTCACTCCTACCTGGATCCCCCTGCAGTGGGAGGTGGGGACCTGGGTGAAAGAGATGAACCATCCTGAAGAAACATAGACCCACTGAGTACTGTCTGGATGTGGGCCTTGGGGCCCTGAGCAGGGTCTGAGGAAAGACAGTCTCAGGATCTGAAGCAAGCCCCGCCCTGCCCTGACACCCCTCCTTGTGGACTCCTCGCTGGGCACACAGCACCTGCAGCCCAAGGGGACTGGGCTGAACTCAGGAGGGTCCACGCGGGGTCTTGTCATTTCATGAGTCACAGTGGGCCTCCCAGCACAGCCCCCAGAGGCAGGACTGTCAGAAGCCTTTCCCAGGGACAACCATGTGGTCTTTCGGGCCATGGTAAGCGGAGGCTGGAAGGAGAGAGGCGGATCCCAAGGCTGGCCAGCGAGGGTGCTGTTGGGAGGGCCTGAGTCAGCAGGTCTGCAGTCTCCACATTCTGCCATCCTTTCCTACACCCTGTCCCCGACCTCAGACCCTGCTCCCTGGCTCCCTGGCTCCCCTCAAGGTGAGGGTTTCTGTGGCAGTGTCCAAGCACGGACCTTCCTTCAAACCCAGGTGCTCTCTACCTGGCATTAGCTGGGGTCGCCTCCTTTCACCATCTGTGGTTTCAAAGGCAAGAACCCAGAGGGAGGTCTTCCTGTTTCCTCTTTACCCTCACCTCCCACGAGCATAATCACACTCTGCCCCTCTGTCAAGAGTCCTGCAATATCTTCTTACCTCCCCAAATAAAATTCATAGATGATATAATCTGTAGTTATATTTTTAAAAAATCAACCTACTGTTCTAACTTGAAGGAAGAAATGAAAGAAAAGTGATTTATGTGCTTGAGTTGAGAGATTCTTAGAGAGAGAGAGAGAGAGAGAGAGAGAGAGAGAGAGAGAGAGAGAGAGAGAGAGAGAGATTCTCCAGTATTGGGAGGATTCACAGGGCTGCCATGTACAATGGCTCAGCCTGCAACTGTGGCAGACACAGGTAGGAGCAAGAGAACCTTCCAGGCTCATTCATCTGCTGGAGCCACTATGCCATCTCAGAGGGGTGTTTTTCAAAAGGGCAAATCCTTCTCTGTAAATTTCCAAACAAAACAGACCTCTAGCGAGGAGGTTGTGGTGGTGGTGGTGGTAGTGGTGGTGGTGGTGTATCCTAGGACTCTGGGAGGCTGAGACAGGAGGACCATAAATTTGAGCCTAGGCTAGGCCACTTAACAAGGTTGTAAGAAATTGTAGATAGATATAAAGTATGCCTGGGGATGTAGCATAGTAGATAAGTCCTAGGTTCAATTTCCAGTACTATAAAACAAACAAACAAACTCCCCAAACAGGTTCCATCTCCCCTTGACTTTTTTTTTTTTTTTTTTTTTTTTTTTGGTCTTTTTTGGGACAGGATCTCCCTAGGCAGTTCAGGCAGGTCTTGGGCTCCCTTTGTAGCCCTGGATCACCACGATCCTCCTGCCTCAGCCTCCTGGGTGCTGGGATTATAGGCATACTCCAGCACACTGAACTTAACTCTCCTTGACTTTTATGTTTGTTGAATCCTTAGGAAATTCTGTAGCTGGAACCTATGTAAAACAGAAATAAGTTCTTGGTATAGTTTAGGTAAGAGTCTACCCCAGGTCCCAGCCTAAGGCACTAATGAGAGGAGGTGGAACATTTAGGGTATGGGACCTAGTGAAAGGAACTTAGGTCACTGGATGTATGCCCTTAAGGGAGACATTGGGACCTGCCTCCTCCTGTCTCTTTATAGGTCACCATGAGGTGAACAGGCCTCCTCTGCCATGTGCTCCTGCCATCAGCCCAAAGGGGCAGGATCAGGGGACAATGGATGGAAACCTTGGAAACCATGAACCAAAAATAAGTCATCTTCTCAGCTGGTATCTCTAGTATCTGGTATCATCATGATGGAAAACTGACTGGCTCATTCCTGACCCTATTACCAGAAGGGTTTCCACTTACCCAGACTTTCTCGTCCTCCAGCGCTACCCACATATGGGGCCAAATAACTGTTGTGCGCTGAGGCCGGTCTAGCAGTATCTCTGGCCTCTGTCTGCTAAGTGTCTTTAGCACGCCTCAGGTGGTGACAATCAAATGTTTCCAGCTCTTGCTAAATGTCTCCTGAGGGGATAAATTGACCACAGTTGGGAATCACTGACCCAAACAATTGCCACTGGAATATTTGGAGCCCGTGTAGGATATGCAGAACAAGTTACTGCTGGGTAGGAAACCCCTCATATCCCAAAGCCCTACCATCCAATGCCCGTAGTGTTCCACTCTGACTTGAATATGTCCTCCCATAAACAGTCCCCCAGATCCTATATTTGTAGTCTTTCATTGACAGGACCTTTGCAGGGAGTGGGTCATGAGGGCTTTACCTTCATGAGAGAAATTATCCCATGGATTAAGGATTGGTGGGGGTGGTTTTGTTAGAAGAGCAAGCTCTCTCTCTTCTTGCCCTGCCACACTGTGCAATGCCTTCTGCCATGTTGGAAAGCAGCAAGAAATGCCTTCCCAGATGCTGGCGTCTTGACAGTGGACTTCCCAGCCCTAAGATCCATGAGCTAAACAAACCCTCTACACTTTATAAATCAATCACTCTCAGGTATTTTGTTATAGCAACAGAAAATGAAGCCCATGGGAGAAGCACAACCACAGATGGAGGATTCCAACCTATTCAATACTCTAATGGAGGTGGGTGAGGCAAGAGAAACAAAGCCCTATACCCCCTGAGGGGGAGACTTCTTCTTTTCATTTCTCCTTCAATTCACTTTGTTTCAGCTGCTTCTTCCCTGGTCCCCTCAGGGCCATCTGACTCAACCCTGCCTAGGCTCCTATTACCTCCTCTGCACTAGGCTTTCCATTTCCTCCTGGAATTATCCTGAAGGTGTGCTGGAATTCCTTCTGCAAATGTGGTTGGCGTTTTCTCAGTCCAGGTCTCCCTCCACCCGACCTCCTCCAGGACTTCCCTAGGACCCTGGAGGCAGCACACATCAAATGTTCCCCATCTGCCTTCCCTCACTGATATCAACCCTTCCTCCAGCCAGGAACTTTCCTCTGGGCAGCATCTCTGTCCTGGCTCAGAGCCTCCCTGAAAAGGTACCATAAATATTGATGGTGGAGTTGAGGCCCTGACTCAGTTAATTCTATTTTATTTCCTGGAGGGCTTCCTTGCCCCTCCCCCAAATGGAAGGAAGTGGGTGCCTTTTAAGAGGCAGATCTGGAGCTGCTGTGGGCGGAGGTGGACAGGGTTACCACAGCTGGAGGGCATGATCTGTGAGTCATCTGGAATCTCACCTCCTTGCCCAAAGCTCTGTCCCTTCCCGGACTGGAATTCGGGGAAGCACATCCTGGGCCTTAGCTGGAACTGCTCTGGATGCTCTGGCTTTGCAGATACTTCCTCTGGTTCCTCCAGGGGGGTCCTGGAATTTCTCCATCTGAAAACACCCACGAGGAAAGAGCAGCTCCAATCCAAATGGGATCTGGGGCTGGTGAGGGCGCTAAGGACACAGGGCTGGAGAGGGCAACACTCACTAATTCCTACTCTCCCTTGGGGATCCAGTCCTCCTCCCTATGGGCTCCTAGGGGAGGTCCAGGGAATAATGAACATGGGGCTTGAGCAGAGGGAAGAAATACCCACTTCCTTACTCCTCTTCCCAAGCTTGTCCACCCCAGATGGAAGTTCATGCCAGGTAAGCAGACTTGGGCCATGGGCAGGAGCAGAAAAGGCTGTCGCCGCCCCTACTTGACATTCCTTAGCCCACTGGCCCTCCCCATGCAGAGACCCTGTCCTGCTTTAGCATGCTCTGTGGGTGCTGACATCCTGGGACATCTCTACATAACACAGAGGCAGACAGCAAGCAGAGACATGTGGGGGGCAGGTGTCCTAGTGGATGAAGCCGCTTCTAAACTGGATGGACTGTGTGTGTAGGACTCATCCCTCAAGCCTGGAGGGCACAGTACCGGCCCCCGCCCAGTGTTTGCCAAGCCTCCGTGCTCTCACCTCAGAAATGGAGGAATTAACTGTCACCCTACTCTCCTGGTGACAACTGAAGTTGATAAGCCAGCAGTTACCCCAAGATTCACCCTGGCAGCCAAGTTAGGCCCAGGGGCTCAGACCTCCAGGACTGCTGTGTACTGCTGGTCCTGACGCCCCGTGCCTCAGTTGGCAGGGCTCTGGCCACTGTTGCCTACCGGGCCTTTCCCCCAGTGCCTTAGGCTCCTCTGTCTCTGACTCAGGCAGCCTGGCTCTGGCTCAGCAGAGGGCTGCTCTTGGTGGGCGGGGATGTGCAGCTTCTGGGGCCGGTGTGCTGGGAGATGGGCCCTGGTCCACGACGGCCTCATCTTGAGCTGGCTCCTGCTTGATCTAGTGAGGCTGGTGACCTCCTTCCTACTTGGGCTTTTGCTGGTTCTCAACCTAGATCTCTCGGCTCTGGCCCAGGTTTGCTTTCAACAGCAGTGAAGTCTGGCTTTGGGGGGAAGGATGGGTCCAGGGGCAGTGTACCCCACCCTAGGCCTCCCTCCAGAGTGGTTAGCTGGTCATGGGGCTGCCCTGGGCAGGCAGGCCCACCTGGCCCTGGCAGGCTAGAGGGGTGCAGCTGACCTGAAGGGGCACTGGAGAAGACACTCTGACTACAGGCCTGAGGACAGCCCACGGCCGCATTTAGCTCTGTCCGTGTGTGTGTGTGTGTGTGTGTGTGTGTGTGTGTGTGTGTGTGTGTGTGTGTGTAATGAGAGAAAACATGGCAGTGTGTGAGAGTTCTTAGCGTGTAGATGCAGGTGCCCAAGAGCTCGTGGGGGAGGGGGAGCGTGAGAACAGAGCCGTGGGAGGAGACCTGTGGCAGGGTTAGCCTTGTCTTCCGGGGACATCTCCAGAAGCCAGTTTGGGGAATGGGGACAGTGTAGCATGGAATTATGGCCACTAGGTGTCACTAGGAACCCATGGGACAGAAAAAGGACCCTCAGGTGAAGAGGCCGAAGCCCATACCCGTGTATTTCTACTCCCATAGGTAGGGGGTGCTCTCTACTCTGTCAAGGTGTCAGAGGCCCTAGCAGTGCCGAGTGAGTGGGTGTCATTGCCTTGGCTGGCTAGGAGGACATACTCTCTGTGGAGGCCACTCCATCACCACCTCTGCTCACCCAGCTCCCCGTCTGTCCAGGTGCCCTGCTGCAGGGGCCCTTCCAGCCTCTGGGCAGAGCCTTGGCTATGCCTCCTCTGCCTGCCTGTCCTAGTGAAGTGAGAGGGAAGGGTCCCTCTCCCAGTCACACTCCTGTCTCCACCCAGCTGCAGCTTGACAGTTAGATCCTCTCTGTGCACCTGCGTGAGTGGCTGCAGGGGTGAACCTGGCAGGCAGAGGAAGCCCAGGCCCTGCATGTCTTCTTCCACCCAGGCCCTTCTGGCTGGCATGTGACCATAGGGCTGTCCTGTCCAGGACTGGTGGTGCCTGGTAAGAAGATGAATGCTGTGGGTTGGGAGTAAAGGCAGCTCTAACTTTGACCTCCCTACATGAAGAGGAACAGCTGAAACAACAAGAGGGGCCCTTCCCTGACTGACCAAGGATGCCCTGACAGCAAGGCTTGGCTGTGTCATTTCCTGGGTACCTAGGTATCCTCTTCTTTCCAGGGATGAGGTTGGCTGGACTGTAGGAAGCAGGAGGGAGGACAGGTTTCCTGTGCCTGAGTCCCTGTGAGCACCCTTAGAGCAAGTCCAAAGACTTGCCACGGTAGTGACCTTACATGCAGCCCCTCTAACCTTGCCCACCTCCTCAGTCACTCTCCCTGAGGGTGCTTCCGGCCCACTGCTCTTTAATAGGCAGAACCCTGCCTCAGGACCTTGGTCTGTGCTGTCCCACCTGCCTAGAATGTTCTTCCTGTAGACATCTTCAGGGCTTACTTCCTTAATTGCTCCAGGATGACTTTGCCAAAGGTCACTGTCAGGAAGTTTCTCCCTACCATCCCGTCACCCCCTACCTCAACACTTTCTCTCTACTTTGATTTGCTTTTCTCTCTGATCATCATTTGAGATTCTAGATGTTTTACTTATTTTATTGCCCATCTGTCGCCTACCCCACGTGAATCTGTGAGCTGAGTGGCCTGTCTTGTTTACAGATCATAGCACCAGCACAGTGCCAGTGCCTAGCAGTAAATGCGTGGACGACTGGAGGAATGAATGGGGATCATGGGAGAAGGCTGCCACCGTCCCTCTAGGTCTACCTCACCGTGACAGGACCAGAGCTTGGGCCATAATGTGTGCTTATCTCCAGTAGAGCTGCCTGCCTTTAAGGTTCCCAGCTTTGTCCAACTCTGGAGTTGGAGCTTCTCCAAGCCACTCTAACGAGGAGGAGGGGGCCAGTGTGGCAGTGTCACTGTTGGGGCACATTTGCCTTGCTTCATGACCCCATGAGCACCCAGCAAGTTGCATTTAGTGATCTCTGGCAGCTACTACAGCGCACGTGTCCTGCCCAGCCCACGTGATGTGGAGGCACTGGGGACATGGCAAGGTGGAGGAACCCATATAACAGGAAGTGACACGTTGGAGAGTGATCCCCCCTTTAGGGTCCTACCCTATATCTGGAGGAGGAACCAGTAGGCCATTGTTAGAAATGCACTGTTATTAAAGCCCCTTGTGCCAAGGCCTGAGCAGGGGGGCAGCACCTCCTTTGGGTCCCTTTTCATTGGAGGCTGCCTAGCTGGGGGGAGGGGCTGTTTCTCCTTATTGCCTCTTTTGTCTCTAAGAGGTATTTAAATCAGAACTTCAGGCTGTGCCCCTAGCACTTGACAGCAAATCCCAGCCCAGGAGACTGAGGAGGAAGACAGTTCAAGCCCAGCCTCAGAAACGTAATGCTTTAACAAGGCCCTATCTCAAAATAAATAAATCAATTTAAAAAAGGACTGAGGATATAACCAAAGACCTAGGTTCAATCCCCAACCCTACTAAACAAAATATAAAAACAAAGAAAGAAAAATCTCCTCCTGCTTTTGACTTAGCCAGTTTCCTGAAAGCAATCTATACTTTTTAGGAGATGGTTAGGTTATTAATGCAATAAAATCTGTTTAATCATTCTGTCAGAAAAAAGATCTGACAGAATTATACTTATAGACAAGCTCTTAGAGCTCAAAGGTTAGCCTGGAGATTTTTGAATATGTGTCTTTAAAAATCCCAATTTGTAAAATCAATGTCTTTTTTGAGGCCAAAGATGGGGAGCCACGAGCCTCAAGTTTGAGACCCAAGGGAATTCCGGAGGGCCTTTGGAGCACAGTTTGAAAACCAGAGATTAAATCTGTGCTCCTTCTCATTGTAGGGAAGAACTGCATTCCCGTGAAGGGGCCCCAACTGCGTGGCAAGGGCCAGTGAGGTTGTACTTCACACTCCTGGAATCACTGCTCATAGACTGACCTGGCTCTGGCCAAATCAAGGAGCACTTCAGACCCAAGTGGGTACACGTGCCTCTACCTCGGTGCCAGTGACCTCCAGCCTGGGCCTGGTCTGAGCCAGGGCCACCACATGTCCTTCCAGAGCTGCCCCCTGGCCGTGCTGCCAGCTGGTCAGTGCTTCTCAGAGCTCCAGGAGAGTTGCCAGGGTCAGGGCCATAGGGACTGGTATGGGTTCTTAGTTAAGTCCTGGCCAACCTATTCCAAGGGACAGCAGCAGTGTCTCTTTAGTCTGTGCCAGGAAGGGGGCCAGCGTAGCTTCTGGCTTCCAGACCTGAGCCAAATGCATGCCAGTACAGACAAACACAGGCGTACACCCATGTGTGCACATAAACACATGTATATACACAAACACACAGCTGGACTCACATATATTCAGTACATATGATGCTGATATATGCATATGCAAATAACATATACATGCAAACACATACACCAAGAAGTATATAGATTACACAAGGCAAAAACACATGCACACATATGCAAAAATGTATATGTACACACATTCACTCATATACCTCTCCACTCTCTCCCAGCAGTCCGGAGGAGGAATGGAGAAACACTTCCAGGACCAGTCTGTTCAGGTGAATTCAGCTGGGGAGAGGAGTTCTTCCCACCCACCTGCCCCAGTTGCAGCAGATCCTCCCCTCCAGGCCAGATTCTCCCATTCTCCCCTGTCTGGCCTTTCCTGTGTGTGTGTGTGTGTGTGTGTGTGTGTGTGTGTGTGTGTGTGTGTGTGTGTGTGTGTGTGTGTGTGTGTAGGAGGAATAAGGGGAAGCTGGAGTGCTGGCCATGCCTGGAGCTGGAGCTGCTCCAGGCAGGGGCGGGGATGGGAGGTTTCCCCAGGCTCACGCACTGTGGCTTTCTGGATGGAGGCACTGGAATTGCTCCTGCATGCTGTGGAAGTGAGCTAGGCTGAGTACTAAGAGGAACGCTTTGGTCACTGTCAGGTGTTGGGAGGACCCCATGTCATCCCTGGAGCAGGCAAGGCTGACAGACTGGAGATTTGCTGTGCTGTATAATCTATGTCCCAGAAGGCCACACGAACCCCCAGCTTCCTGTCCTCCCAAAGACTCTGAAGCCTGGCCACAGTCCCCCCGTGGATCTTGGGGACTTTTGACTCCTCAGTTCCTCAGTTGTCTGCGAAAGCCTCAGAAGCACGGGGACATGGCCTCGTGGTTCCTGTTGTCCTCTGGCCAGGCAGACCCAGGCACCCCTGAGCATCACCCCAGGGTGACAGTGTTATTGTCTGTGGAGAAAACATCAGCACCTACTGTCAAGGGACCTGGGCCACAGGGAAAGCTCTCCAGGTGGGTCCAGCCTGCTGACCACCAGCCCATGCCCACAGGCCTTGGCAGGGGACAGAGTTTGGTCACCTCCCCCACCAGATCAATGCTTTCCAGGCTGCTGTCAGCAAATCTCTGACCTCTGGCCTGGCCACACATTCTGACCCCTGAATCTATGGATCTTTCCTCCAATCCCAGCCCTGGTCTCTGGGGTTGGTGAGGGGTGACCCCAGGTATCAAGGGGAAGGGCGACTGTTTGACTGTCTGTTACCATGGACCTTGCTTCTTTCCTTCCCTCCAGACTCAGGGCTGCAGTGCAGCAGGACATCCACCCTGCGAGGTGTCTGGGTAGGGTGCTCTGTGAGCAGGCAGGGAAAGAGGCAGGGCCTGGAGCTCAGTATGCTAAGCAGGGACTGGGGAGATGGCTCAGTGGAATACACACTTCTGTGGCAAGTGCAAGGGCCTGAGTTCAATCCCCGGTGACACACACACACACACACACACACACACACACACACACACAC
>PVKA01010846.1:0-62886 GCA_004027165.1 Ctenomys sociabilis
GACCACATAGGAAATACAAAGTACATGTGTTGGTATATAAGTTTGGATCTACCTAGGTCTTAACCATCCAGCAGAAAAGCATAAATGTATAAAAATGAAGTATACATCGTGAGCCCATAATATTAAGCTGAGCTGTAAATGGATATGGTCGACAATTTCTTTGAATAACTCCCTATGGTTGCAGAATGCTGGACTGTGTAAAATTACGGATCTTAAAGGAATGTTATTTTAACTATTTTAAGGAGGGATGGGAGGTTCTCAGTCATGTCGACACTGCTGATTCCCAGCTGGTAAATAGGGCTCACTGATTCCCCTTCCTCATGGTGATCAGTTGTCCCCTTGCCCCAGGCCTCACTATCTTCTGAAAGCACAGCTTTAGAGACTGGCCCAGATGGTCACTTCACACCTGTGCAAATCAAGCCACCGAAGAGGTCAGTAAAGGAGTTCAGAACATTTCACATAGTTTATCTGAAATTCATTCAAATAATTATTATACTGCTCTCTTTATTTTATGCTTATATTATGTGATCCCTGCTTATGAAATGAGAAATGACTCAGGTACAGCAAACACCACTTAAAATGCTCTGACTTAAATGCCACCGGACAAACTATGTGAACACTGCTTCCTAATCAGAAACCTTTTGAAAAATAAAGTTATATTGGAAGCATTAGTCCCATGGACGCAGTACAGGGCATAAACAAACCTGCGTGTATAAAAAGTGATTTCTCATTTCTGTTCTTACCTGTGACAGAGACTTTAAGCAACTCAACTGCACCGCGAAGGCCTGCGGCTCTCACGTTGTCACAGGCGCCAAGCAGCTGCGAGGTGCTGACGTCAGCACCCACGTAATACCCCGCCTGCGGAGGAAGAAACTGTGCTGAGCAGAAATAAACCACGAGGGGCCTCAGGAATTAGGAAGAACTGCTCGTGTGTTCTCAAGTGGTGAAAAATAACAGATTTTTAAATTCAAATAAATGTATAGGTATTCTTTAAAATATTCAATAGCAAAATTAAAAGCTGTTGTTAAAAATTTAAAATCTGTTAATACGTTACAATTAAAAATGCCTAAGGAATTTGGGGATTAGTCTACCTAGGTCGTGAGTAATCACTGGATGTTGCCAAATTTTCCCACAGACAAGAAATTTGCCCTTTTAATCTATTTTAACCATGGTGAATAGTAAACTACAACATTAAAAATTATTAAATTATTATCTCATCACTGATAAATGCATATATATATATATACTGATTAAAATACACTTATTGCATAGTCTGTACCAAGCTTTACCACTTACTGGCCATTCCTGAGCAGCTTCCAAAAGTATTGTTCCAAGTCCACACATTGGATCTAAAACAAATGCACCGACCTACAGACAGAAACATGAATCTTCATGGTTAGGTCTTTCTTCTATGAAACTTCTACAACACATAAAAAATAAAAGCTTTCTTAGGTTAAGAAGGTAGTCACATGCTGCAAACAATATGAGACCTCAATCACCCACATACATTTTGGGTGGTTGCTTTATTAGGCTTATGTATTTATTTGACATAGGGTCTCGCTATGCAGTTCAGACTCGTAGTGACCCTCTTGTCTCAGCCTCCCCAGCTTCTATGAAGTTTCTTTATACAAGAAACTTAAACCTGGAGGAATCAATACATTAAGAGTCAAAATTCTTTTTTGTACTTCAACAGTTGTTTTAGGTAAAATCTGACAGCACAATACGCTTGCCATTTTTAAAGAGTAGAAGGAAAATCAGTGTGGCCAACATAAGGACAGAGTGGTAGTGACACTGAGAAGTACCAGGGGACACCACCAGGCCGGCTGGGGCACTGCCTGGGCAGTAAGCGTGGATCTTTCGGGGACCGGTGCGCCCCAGCCTGCATGGCCCCAGCAAGGTACCTGGTCTTTCTGCGCCTCATTAGGGAGCCAAGGCTGAAGAGTCAGGCCCTGTTCCGAGTGCAGCCACTGCCATGGCTGAAGCAGAGAAAGGGTGACAAATGTGTGCTGCTCTGGAAGGTGCCACCTGGCAGGGACTCATTCCGTCCCCTAGCATTTAACTGGCCAGAGCACGGCAGTTCATGTGATTTCAAGGATCCAGGGAAGTATGTATGATCCTATCTACACTTGAGAGAATAGGAATTTAAAGAAAAAAAAATTTTCTCCCACTCCGGGGCATTGCATCATCTCACGTCCTGTACGTTAGGCAGGTCTGGTGGCACCTGGCTAAAGTCCAAGCACTCAGGAGGCTGAGGCAGAAAGATCACCATGAGTCTGAGGCCAGCCTGGAACTACACAGAGTTCAAGGCCTATCAGCTATATAGTGAGATCCAGTCTCAAAAAGTAAAATAAACAAACATTTTCTGTGGCTGCATTCTGATGGATGGACTGGGTGGCTGGGTAGAGTCAACAGATGTCACACATGAGGGGACCATGAGGGTACAGGCTGAAGGGGGCCAGAGTGTTGCCAGGGAGGCTACTGAGGAAGCCCAAGCAGGAGATGACAGAGGTTTGAATTAAGAGAGGCGTAGTGAGGGTGGCTGGGTTTGGGGTATACTTTTAAAGGGGGAGCCAGGAGGAAGAACTAGATGTGAGCTCTTAAAGACAGACACTCCTCAGGACAAACTGCCTGCGGCTGAGATGGGAGGAAAATTTCTGAAAGGAATATATTTCTGGATATGTTAATTTTGAGATACTTCTCAGACTTCCAAGCATGAATATCAAATGAGTCACTGTATAGAGGAATCTAGAGTTCAAGGGTTCAAGGTTCAAGCTACAGACATAAGTTTTGGAGAAACCGGTGGGAATCATAAATGGTACTGAAGCAAGAGGTGCTAAGAATGAGCGGGCAGCCCATGGACTGAGCCCTGGTGCTTCCCCAAGTGCCGATGCTAGAAGATGAAGGTCCAGAAGCTGCACATATGATGGGGAAGAAAAATCCACAGAGCTGTTCTGGGAAAAGGTGGGGGAAACCTGCTTCAAGGAGTGGTGGTAGTGCCCTAGTGCACCACAGGAAGGTGAGCGGGGTCAGTGCAGCGCTGACAAAGCCTCGCGGGAGGAGGCACAGCAGAGACTGGGAGACAGGAAGATGGCAAATATGGGCAATTGTTTTAAAAAGTTTCTGTTATTTATTAGGCAGCAGAAGGGACAGACTGGTTCAGGAGAGGGACTGTGTTCCTTCAGTATAGCTCCAAATTCTTTTGCTCTGAGATGACATCTCGCTGTGCTGTCCACGTGGCCTCAAACTCCTGCTCTCAAGCCATTACCCTGCTCTCGCCTCCTGAGACTAGCGCTGCAACATCATTCTGTCTGGCTAGGAACAGCAGTCTGGAGACTTAGAAAGCAGGAAGGGACACCTGTCTGGGCACGAAGAACCTAGGATGTGCCCGGGCCGGATCATTAGAGGCAGGGAAAGTGAAAAGTCAAAGGCAGGTTGCAGACTGGCTATGAGGACCATAGGGATTATGGGGCTGGGAACGTAGCTCAGGGGTAGAGTATTTGCCTCACATGAGGAAGGCCCTGGGTTTGATCCCATCCCCCAAATTATGACGGGAATACGGGTCTACACTCTGTGCATGACTGGTATAGTCTGAGGACATGCATCTTAAGCGTGCTGCGGTTCTGGGCAGAAGGGACAAACTGATCATTTTGAGGGCAAGGAAGAGCAAGCAGGACACCTACCCCACCTTTAGGCTCAGGGGCACTAGCAGAGCACCTAACTCAGCTTCAGGCCCAGGGGCACTAGCAGGACACCTACTCAACTTCAAGCCCTGGGGCACTTGGCTGTTGGGAGGAAAAAATCCATCCCTTGGGAAGTCTCCCAAGGAAGCCAGGTCCTCAGCGGACAGCTGGGCAGCAGTCAGAGCAAAGGGCACCCAACAGAAAGATGAAGCAGGTTCTGAGTGCAGCCACTGCCGCAGACACAGAGGCCTGACTCCACCTTGTGTCCTAAGGGCCCTAGAATGACGATGCTCCATGACAGGCACTGAGCAACAAAATAAAAAGCTAAATGACACTTAAAAAAAATTGTAATGGGCAGGCCAGATAACTCAGAGGCTGCCTAAGCACCTGCTTAGGCAGATATAGGGACCAGGGTTTGATCCCCCGTGTGCCCTGCCAGCCCCACCCCCAGGGTTCCTGATTGAGACTGAGATTGAGACTGGGCGTGGTGGCATGCATCTGTAATCCCAGCACTTAGGAGGCTGAAAACAGAAGGATCACTGAGTCCAATCCATGTAGTGAGACCCTGTACTAAACACAGTAAAAAACCAAATTTGTAACAGTATGAAAACTAACTTTCACTATTGCCAACTATTCTTCGCATCTCAGCAGGATACACAATCTCCTGATGCTGCCCGGTGTGGGGCGGGGTGGGGCAGAGGTCCTGCTCCCTCCGCTCTGCAGGCCTCCAGCTGCTGGAAAAGAGCTTCACAGCTGCACTTCTGAACTAGTGAGCCAACAAGAAAAATAGTGGTGCATCTCCTGGGGAGGGTTCCTCCTATAGAAGCAGCTGGTAACTGGCTGTCCCTGGGGTAGACAAATAGACAAAGACTCAAAGGAAGGAAGGAAGGAAGGAGGAAGGAAGAAGGAAGGAAGAGCTTTTGGATATTCAAATGCTAAATGCACCTCTGTGAAACTGAAAAACACAGTTTTTAAACTGAAAATATCAGTAAGTGAATGAAAGCAAGCTCACGTAAGCTGGATGAAAGCGTGTGCGAGTAACTCAGGACGCCAGAGCCAAAGGACAGAGATGGAAGCAGGTGAGAAAGAGGGGGAGGCTGAAGGGTGCGAGGAAGCCTACTGAGCTTGTACCAGGAATTTCAAAGATAAAATGAAGAAAGAGGCATTTCACATTAAAATGGCTTGGGCCGGGGAGATTGCCTGCCTGGCAAGCACAAGGACCCAGGTGCCATCCCTGGTACTGCACTCTGAGGGCATAGTGGTGCCTGCCTGTAATCCTGGCCCTGGGGAGGCTGGGACAGGAGGACCACTACACATCTGAGCTGCATAGAGAAGCCCTGTACTAAATAAATAAATAAATAAATAAATAAATAAATAAAGATTTAATAAAGTTAAATTGGCTAAACATTTGAGACAATAATGACTAAATAAATAATGGATAAAAGAGTGCCTGGCTCAGGAAAGAATAATTAATATTAATGAATAACAATGAATAATTATATGCTCCATATAATTATAGCTATAATTATTATTTCCATAACAGCAACTAACGCATATTTCTTATATGCCTGGTGCGGTTCTATTTGTTTCATAGTGCTAGTTCACTTAGTCATGCTATAAAACTAGGAAATACTGTTTTTATCTTGAAATGAGAAACTGAGGCACAGACTTGTTACATTTCTTGCCCAAACCTTCCCTGCCAGTAAAGACTGGAGCTGCCATTAGAACACAGCGACTCAGGAAGCTGTGGGCTGAATAGCAAAGATACATATATGTATATATGGAGGTTCTGGTAATATCCTTGATTAAGATTAAGATTAAGGGGCAAACTCCTCCCACCTTCCAAGCAGGAAGAACAGAGAAATCTCACAGCCCTGGCCTGCTCATCTCAGTACCATCAGCCAGAGGACAGCGGCACTGCGTCTCCAGGGAGAGGGGCTGTATCTCCCGGCTCTTCTACCCAGCCAGATGGGCACTCCCAGGATGAGAGGAGAAGCCCACAGAGAGAATTCAGACAGCGTCCCCCTCAGATACCCCATGTGAGCAAACAGCCTAGAAGAGACTATGCAACAAATAAGCTCAAGTGGAGGCCGCAAATGGGGAAGGAAAGGCTGAAGTGAAGGACACGATGACAAGGAGCAAAATATCCTGCAATGCACTGCTGTGCGTGCCGCAAGAATCCTGTTGTCATGACTGAGGATGAGCTGCGTAATGTAAGCACCACCTAAGAACTGGTGGTGGGGCCAATTTCAAGGGAAGTGCTGCTACATAATAGATAACTGACTTGCATTTAGTAGTTGGTTTCAAAGAAGGGATTAGAATGTAGGGAGTAAAAACAAAAGACCTGGCAGAAAGCCTCAGGTCACTCAAGGAGCCAGGAAGGCGGGTGCTTTGGTGGTCAAGCAAGAAAATGTACCTTTGTAGAAAGAACAGTTAAAGTCCCGTTTACAGTAAAAGCCTACAGTTATTCTTTACAGCTTTATATAGCGCTAGATTGCAATAAAACAAATCTTTTTTATCCATTCCTTGGTTGATGGGCCTTTAGGTTGTCTCCAAGACTTAGCTGTTGTAAGTTGTGCTGCTCTAAACATGGGTGCACATGTATTGCTACGGTACGATATTTTTAATTCTTCTGGGAAAATACCCAGAATAACTGGGTCAAACAGGAGCTCCAATCCTAGCTTTTGGAGGAATCTCCACACTGCTTTCACAGTGGCTGTAGCAATCTGCACTCCCACAAGCACCGGTGAAGGGTCCCTTTTTCCCAACAGCCCTGCCAGCGTTTGTTATTATTTGATTTCTTGATGACAGCCATTAAATGTAGCTAACTGTTAACAGCTTTTTGTGGCCATAAGTTTACTCTCAGAAGTTTAGTCATACATAAAAATATGACTTTAGAAGTTTTTAAATATAATTGCAACAGAAAACAAAAGAAAGCAAGCAATAAAGCTGTTCATGAGTAAGAGATTGAATTAATTAACTATGAAAAGAGCTTTGCTATTAACAAGAGTAAAACTATCTGCTGTACCTTAATTTCAGCAAGAGATGCCATAGCCCACGCAATGGTAGACCGCAGTCCGGCTGTCCTAATGTAACTTCTGCTGGCTAAAGGAGCCCTATAAAGAAAGCACACTGATTACATCCCAAATGTTATGAGATGTCAAGAGGACATAAATAAAAAGAATTCATCTATTCATATCCGAGAATCATTTCAACAAACTTATTTGACACATACTAAAGTAGTCTCTAACTTAGAGACTACTTTAACTTTATTGCAAAATGCTTTCGCTAATGGGCACTCGGTCTAGCCAGCCAGTGTTGGGTTTCAGAAAGGTCAGTTTTTAATTTTTTTTTTTGTATTTTAGAGAAGGGTCCACAGGGTACTCAGGGTCTCACTACTAGAATGGACTTGTAGTGATCTGCCTGTTTACAACCTCCCAAGAGCTGGGATTACAGGCATGCATCGCCATGCCTCGTCTCAATTGCTGTCTCAGGGGCGGGGCCATTACGGCAGGCCCAGAGCTCTGGCCACTATCCCTGCTTGCAGGCAGTTTAGTCCACTGAGCTATTTGGCTGGCCCTGGGCAGTTGTTTTAGATAACTGAAATTTAAACTCTCCTGTGAGGAGGATCACTGAGAGTTCAAGGCCAGCTAAGCTACACAGTGAGTTCAAGGCAAGCCAGAAATACCTAGCGAGGCTTTGTCTAAATAAAGACCAAGAAAAATAAAGATTAACCATCAATATGAGAAAAATCTTTCTTATTTAATCCTTCCCACACAGAACAAACCTTCTCCTGCTGCCCAGAGTTATTATAAGGAGCGTGTCATGCTGTGACAGAAGGCAGCATGACCAGGACAGCTGTGTGGATGCTGCCCTCAAGTCTGTCTCCTGCTGGCCGTGGGCGGTACGCAACTGTATTCCCAGCACTCTGGAGGCTGAGGCAGGAGGAAGTTGAGTCAAGCTCAGGCAACTGACTGACTTAGCAGATTAGTTTTTTAGCTATTCATCTTTTTGGAGTACATGGTGCTGGGAACGTACCTCACCCCCAGAGGTTCCTGCTTAGCATGAGCGAAGGCCTACGTTTCACCCCCCGCACTGCCTACTGTTCAACTATTTTATGAATTCTTTTAAAAGTATATTTCATATGTTGATTATTTTGCCAGTCTTTTCCTACTTTTGTTTTGGTGACCGTAAACAATTATACTGATCAATTCTTATTCCTGCCTTTCCCTTCTGCTTGCTATCTTATAAAGCCAAAATATTTAAATTAAAATCCATCCATAAATCATTTACAAGATTAAGGCCTGTGGTCCAAAAGGTATTGGCTTAGGGCAGCCTAGGAGCTGAACAGGAGAGCAGGCCAGGTTCGGTCTGCAAGGTACTGGGGCAGGTGGAGGCCAAGGCGACCAACAGCGCGTTGGGACGGAGGGCAGCCCCAGGAGCACTGGTCCTGCTGGTGGATCTTCTCCGACCCAGCCCACCGTGAGACCCGCAGAGAGCGGCAGCTCCGTCACGCAGCGTCCTTAGACCCCTGCGAGGTTCTCAGCATCGAGACTCAACTTCCAGAGCTCACCACTCAGAAGGCATTAGAAGAATGGTAAGCATTTTATTTGAAAAATCACAATTTAAGACTGCCAATGTATAAACGGGAACTTCAGGCAAATACGACAGTGCAGGACTTTCTTGATCTCTGAAACATCCCTTCACCTAAATTCACCTGGAAAAGGGGGAAGTTGTTCGGCCATGTAAGCAGAATTATGAATATGAAATATTTTTAAGGTGCCATTGATATTTATATCTCCCAAGAAACTGAAAATCATTATTTTGATTCAACCAGCTCCTTCTTTCTAATGCACCTACTAAGAGTACCTGTTATACTGTATAAGCAAAGAGACATTTTTAAAAAGAAATAAGCCATTTGCACATATTATTAGTAGTGATTGCATGGCTAGGGAGACACATGTGCTTTTGTTTTTTCCTTCAGTATTGGGGATCAAACCTGAGACCGTGTGTTTACTAGGCAGGTCCTTGTGCTGATGAGCTATCTCTGTAGCCCTACGAACGTCTTATGTTCAGAGCTTTTTTTGTTTTTTTTTTGTTATTTTTGTACTGGGGATTGCACTTGCCAGGCAGGTGCTTATGCCACTGAGCTATTTCCTTAGCCCCGACATCTGAAGAAGATGTTAAAAACCAGTGATGACCTCTCACAATAGAAGATATATGGCAATCAAATCTGCAGTATGGGCAAACTTCAGCTTAAACACGGGCCTTTGGAAATCATTTCCTAGCACAGAAATACAACTTTCAGGGCTAATCATGTTATCAGTGGATGAGCATGGGCAAGGATTTTACAGCTCCACAAACGCTTAAGGGACAAACTCAGAACTTAATACAGTATTTACCTCAAGATAGGAATCCCTGCTACAGTGTAGGCGTCATTTAGGTGTACAAAGATCTGAAAGAACAAGAAAGTCAGAATGGAAGAGAAACTGCACTACCAAATTACTAACAAATTAAACTTCTGCTTTGAGCATATATGACCTATATTTTAATAAGAAATTCTAGCTCTATTTGTCCTATCTAGAGAAATGTTCCATATCTATTTTTTTTAAACAGAAGTAAATTAAAATTTAAGTATGTTTTATACACAAAGTCTGAGGTGAATTTCTTATATAAGTTACATGGAGAATCATGTTGCACAGAACTCAAGATCTTTTTCCTCAGAGATTCTTTATTTTTAGTATATTCAGTACGGGGTCTACAGGGGCTCACCATACAGATTAGGCAGACTCATAGTGACCCTCCTGTTTGCAGCCTCCCAAGCACTAGGATTCCAGGCGTGTGCCACCGTGGGCATCAAACCCTAGGCCTAAGCAGGTGCTTTAATTTGCTGAGCTGTCTGGCCCTCTCAGAGATTCTGTAAATTATCATACCTAGATCAGACTTCTCAGGATTTTTGTTTATTAAAAAAATACAGCTCAATTTAAACCCCAAGTAATACTGAAGGTCACACAAGACTACGGTAGGCTACAAATATCTTCATGGTTACAAAAAATATTTAAAATTTTCCTACATGGTAGGAAGCATACCCTTTTCTTTCACAACTAACTTAAGCTTCTGCCTTGATTTCATTTCTACTCTTAGAAATGCAGATAATTTATATGCCTTAAGTTATTAGTAGCACCCACAAATTTTATTTATTTTTTTCCTTGTCTCTATTTTTCATTTATTACCCTTTTTTTTTCTTAAACAAACACTTACTTGAGAGACAGTATGACAATAATTGGTATATCATGACATGCAATACACATTTAGCAGACCAGAATGACAGGCATTGTGAGCATGACCCTACTGTTACAGATTGCTATCTTCAGTGCAGTTGCTTAGTTCACAGGTATCAGCATATATAGTTAGTCAGGGTGAGAATCCTACCAATTAAATGTTAGTTTAAAAAACCTGCTGATGTTTCTCAGGATCACTGCCTTACCCATCTTGTGCATATAAATGTATGGCTTTGCCCCTGTCATGTTTCCTAGCTTTTCTCCTTGCCCTCTCCTCATTGTCCAATCCTCAAGTTCTCGCTTTCCTTTTAATTGTGTTGTATCTTTCTATTTGTATTTCTTCTTCTGAATTCTTATACTAGGGAGACTATACGATATTTACACATGTGGGTCTGGTTTATTTTATTTATGAGTACACACTTCAAGTGGCATACAGTTAAATATAAATGATGGAGAGGCTGTGGGGAAAAAGGAACCTTTCTCCACTGCTGGTGGGAATGTAGACTGGTGCAATCATCATGGAAATCGGTGTGTAGACTCCTTAAAAAACTAGCACTGGACATCCCATCCAAGCTGGCTATCCCCACTACTGGGAATTTTCCCAGAGGAACTGAAAACATCATACCATAGGGATGTATGTGTAATATGTGTACTATGTTTACAGCAGCACAATTTGTGATAGCCAAATTCTGGAAACAACCAAGATGCCTGTTACCTGAGGAATGGATGAAAAAGGTGGCATTTTTGTATAATGGGATATTACTCAGCTATAAAGAATGATAAACTTAAAGTACCCATGAATTTTAAAAGGTAAAATGTTTCTCACGCTTGGAGGATAAAGCTTAGAGAATTTTTTTTTTTTTTTTTTTTTTTTGAGAATGTCCTGACATCCTGAACCTTAACATTTGATCCTCAATACTCTATACTGAGGATTTTGTTTTGTTTTATTTGTGGTACTGGGGACCAAATCTCGGGTCTCGCACTTGCTCAACAAGCTCTTTACCACTGAAATATGCTGCCACACCCCCAAGGTGACTTTTAATATAAGCAGTTTAATCAGAGTATTTTAAAATTGATGCATTTTCATCAAAAAATTATCTGAAGGAACTCCATTTAAGACATGTAACTCCTTGATTAAACATTACAGCTAAAGTCTCTAATTTTATATTAGAAGTCATCTATCTAATTTTATGTTAGAAATTGTCTAATTTCCTAAATGTTTTATGAAAATATTTATTAAGGTTCTATTTAATTTATACTAAAGATAGGGTTTATTGACCTTGCTTTTACACAGCGAATGCTACCACAGCTTCTCCCACTGTAATTTTTTTCCTATCAATTTTGTAGAACAAAATCTGTTAAGAGCTGATTCCATCAATTTTTAGTGACATTTTATTGTGATCAGTTTTGTTTTATAGGATTATTGCTACCAATTATCACCACTAACTACGTTAAATGGCTGTTAGAAACTAAATTTGCTATTATTTATGAGCTGATCTCTGAGAAAATTGTTGCTCTAAGCAGGAGATGGAAGGAGGATGAAGAAACCAGAAGATGAGAGATCTGGAAAGCTGGAGATGAGAGAAAGACTAAGATCAAAAATAATCTGAGGTCGTAATATTTTGTATGACAAGTTGCATTATATAATAACTTCCTTTCTTTAAAAGGAAAATATAAAAAAGTAAAATGAAATAACACAAAGTGTTCTGATTTATTTGGCTGCTCACTAGGTCCGTGTAGCCCATGTAAGGTGATACAGCAAAGAACAAATTATGAACTAGAAGAATCATAAAAATGACTATAAACTGTATAAAATGCCTTTCAAAATAAAGTGAAAAATAGATTCATTTCCCTGTGTATTGCTTATTACCATGAAAAGATAAACATAATCCCATAACCTTAAGAAAGCCACTGTTAACAATACCAACTGGATTTTGGGCCATAATTCATTTTCTTTAAACAATAGCTGGAAATTCTTCTAAAAGAAACTTACTCAGTGGGATACAGACTGTGACAGCATTGATAAAACCTACCTCACAATTAAAATTTGCTTTTCTCCAATTGTGACCAAATGACTCCATCCCAAGATGTGTGTGTGTGTGTGTGTGTGTGTACATACACGCTTAGATAAGACATTTTCCAAGTGAAAACCACTAGCAAAATTATTTGCAGTTCTATTATAAAAGGGAAAATAGCCTAATTTGTGATATGACTTTTACAACTGCAAAGTAAGTTGAAAAGTATAATAAAAATAGATGTAATTGTCTTTAGAAAATTAGCCTACACCTATACAAATTAGGACAAATATTCATTACCTCTAAATCTGGATTCCTCAAATCTGCTCTCCACCCAAGTTGCTTCATAAGGGCTATTCCGATGACTCGTCCCACTTCCTGAAGGGAGCCATGTCAGAGAAGACAATATATTAAAAATAACAGTTTAACCTTAAGCAAAAACGAACAGCTCTGTTGAAAACTGAGTAAAATGATCTGATAGTAATTTAGCATTTTAGCATTAAAATATTATTCTAAACCACTTCATGTTCAAGGCAGGGAGGTGGTATTTTACCTGCTTTGCTCCCCAGCTTTTTCCCTTGGCATCTATGGCTACTCGTGTACTACTACTGCAATTCTAGGTATATGAGTTCAGAGAAAAGGTCAGATCATGACCTGATAAATGTGGTCCCTGTAAACTATAGGAAATGAAGGAACCACTTTAGCTATTGCTGTTCTCTATGTCTAAAATTCTCCAGATCAGTATATTTAGACTCAGCCTTCAGGGTGTATTTGCCAACTCAGAAGGTCGGCTGCAGGACCCAGAGCAGCCCTGGATGTTCTCAGGCCCAACAAAAAACGTGCTCTGACTGATACCCTTATGTGTATTTCTAGTCTTAGTACCAGTTTCAACCTTCTATAGAGCACCTAGGACAGAATAAACATTCTTAGTACTTTCAGATCAGGACTGAGAGAATTCCCTAAAAGCTCAGGTTCATGATATCAGGATGTCCAAATGAACAGTACATCTATGAATTCAAGGAAACTTCTTTTTTTGATGGGGTTGGGCTAAAACAGAGTCTTGCCATGTGTGTAGTTCAGGCTGGCCGTGAACTTGGAAAAATCCTCCTGCCTCAGCCTCAACAGTGCTGGAATTATAAGTGTGCACCACCATGCCCAGCCCTTAAGGAAACTTTTAGACAGCAGGTAAAAGGAGGTTTTTACATGAGTTGATATACCTTCCTTTCAAGTACCTGAGGCTGAGTCAAGCCAACTGCATTTTTAAAAGAAACGTAATCATCGAATTAGCAGGCCTAATTATCCATCTGGGCCTGCTTGTCACTTCTGTGAGAGTTCTGTATCTCATTTTAAGTCTACAGAGTCATTCTTTTAGAAAACAAGAGGCTACTCTGGGAGGCAGGCATACCTGTGCGGTAAAGACCTTTCCGAGGGTCCCACTGCAGCGACAAGAAACCCTGAAGGTCAGGTCCTTCTGGCTATTGCAATCAGCTGCCTTCTCTGCCTCCGGCCGAGGGTCTTCTTTTTCAAGTTTCGCTCCCCTGGTGGTAGACTCGCTTTGCTCCAGTGTGTCTCCGTCTGCCTGTGCCTCCCGCTGGCCTTCCCTGTGGCTGGCCTCAATCTTCTGCATTTCTTCCTCTCTTAATTTCTTAGCTCTGATGCTTTCGTGCTCTCCCACTTTTCTTTTCGTTGCCTTAGCAGCCCTCTGAGGCAGCTCTTCCCCATTCCCATCAAGTTCGAGCAGATTTCTCCAGGCTGAGACGGCACCCACCCAACTTCCAGGATCACCGCTTACAAGTCGCTGCACCTCATTAAGTATTTTTCCTGAACAAATAAAATCTCAGATCATCCCATCTTGAAGCTTTAAATATATTATCTCTGCCTACAAATATCCTTATTATGTTTGAAACATAAATTCTGTTGATCTTCTACATAAATGTAATTTCACTTTTGTTTGGGGACCTGTACAATTCATCATAGGAATACTGTATGGGATGAAGTGTATCCCTTTGCATTATACACAGCATCAAAATTGTCTTAAAATTCTGACAGAATTACCAGCTAATTCTTTAACCCACCATTTTCCTTATGATACTGTATGCCTCTCAATATATGTGCAGAACTTGAATATATATTGATTTTTAAAATAATGATCCTCTTACCTATAAAAAATTAAAGTTCAAAAAGAATAAATTATAAAATGAGGCTCAGAAATATAAAAGCTGACTCGGGCCTATTTCATTTTGGACCACACAATATTAGCATAAATCTTAAGTTGCCATAGAGTAAAACTTCCAATAAATAACCTAGTTTTGACTTAGGGGTTACCGGCATTCTCAGTAAAATTTAATTTCTCTCGATGATCAAGGGCCATCAAAAATGATCCAAAAGTAATTACTGCAGTTCCCTAAAGATGAGGGATATGAAATATTGGGATGAAATTTTATTGACCCCAGTGTACTGGGCATGCTGGTAGTCCCAAAGTCATAAATGGGTTATTTATTGTCATCTTTCTGCATTTTAATCATGATCTTTAAATTATTTTCAGACTATGTATAAAGTTAAGACGTGGATAAGAAATACTGTAGATCCTTTTATTAATGAATAGGAGTTTACTGAAAACAGATAAGGCCTAGAATTAGGAAATTATACCATACAATGTTTTATAATTATATCATTCAGTTAAACATTATGCAATGATAGTTTTTTAAAACCAATTTATTGCTAAAATAATGCCTTTTTGGTTATTTCATACTTCTAAACACAGCAAAGTGCAAGTGACCACATTCATCTCTGGAGTCACTGCCAGATCATAATTCACAAAGATGGCCTAGGAGACTGAAATCTCTGAAGGCAGGCAGGCAGGTTATGAATAAGAGACAGATTCTACAGCAATTACATGGACGTGAGGAAGTACAGAAAGATACATAACTAATGATGCCCTATGTATGAATGCATCATAAAGTGTGAAATGGATGCCGTGTAATTATCCTGAAAACTCAGAATAGAATATATCATGTGAGTGTGAGATAACAGGAGCATACCATACCTTTATTTAGCGAAGAAGCAGTAAGTGGAAACTGCTTTTTAATCAGCAAAAATAATCTTTCAGCAGATTTTAATTTTTTCAGCATATTCAAATTGGAACAGGTAGTGAAAAAAACCTTTCCTGAAATATATTCAACCTAGAGACAGACAGTAATGTAATCTAGTGTTAGAATAAGAGCCATTCTCTTCTCCTTTAATAGATTAAGCCATATCCTCTGGATCAATGATGACAAACCTTTTAGAGCTTTCAATGACACAAACAAGCTGCTCTGAGACACGTGCCGTAGGTCTGCCACCACTGTTCTATACTAACAATAAAAGATGACCATTTCTATGCGAAACGCCTATTATTTGTTGGGACCTACACTATACTCCAAATATGTGCCCCCATCCTTAACTGCAATCCCTGAAGGCAGATTTTATTATACCCATTTTACATAGCAGGAAACTGAAGTTTAGGTTAGTTTAATTTGCATAAGATTACATAGTGACCAAGATTGTAGTCTCTCTGTGTTAGTCTACATTATGTAAAGTACGTATACATACACTGTTAGAAAACAGAATACAAAATACTGAGTAATTCTATCAGTAAATGTCATGCACAGTTTAAAAGTGGGCAAAAGAAAGGCACAATGCATAGCACAAATGAGGACAGATGAGGTTTGTAGCCCATGGTAGACATGTATTAACCATCTGCCAGTGGCCTACCAGAAGGCCTTAATAATAATGAAACAGACATATAAATTAAGATGCAAAATCGATAGGATAATATCATGAATTAATCTAGAAAAAAAACCCAAAAGTTTTAATAACTTTTTATAAAGTTTTATAAAGTTTTATAATGGACCAATATGTTGTAGGTTGTATATATCTGGAAGCTACTGCGTATGAAAGCCACCGTTACTCAAATCTTGGGGAAGAATCCTGCAGGACTTGGGAAGAAAGATTCAAACAGAAGAACTAGTGGCGGATGTGGGGGACGGCACCTGGCTGATATAAACTGCAGTGTGCTGGGCCACGTTCGCCACATTATGTTGACTGATTGCGTGGTGGCTGGCAAGTTGTTCACTGTGCCTGGCAAGGGCCACCCCTTTTGCATCACACCATGGCCAGGAAGCAGAGGGGACCAGATGCAGGTGGCAGGGACACGTGTGTGCAAATGAGAAAGCTAGGGCAAGGGAGGGAGTGACACATGGTCTTCTAAAACATCCTCTTTTGGGAAGTGCGCTCCCATGAGACAGCCCTCTCCCTGAGGCTACCATTGATCCCTTCTAAGAGCAGGCATGAATGACCTACCTAGTCACCTCTCAGCGGCCAGCGCTCTTGAAGTTTCTACCACCTTTCGAGATAACACACTGTAGACCAGGCTTCTGTTGTCGCTGTCGTCATTGTCTTCTTCTTCTTTCTTCTTCTTCTTCCTTCTCCTCCTCTTCCTCTTCTTCTTCTGTCTTCCTTTCTTAGTTAAGGTTTTTGTTTTGTGCTGGGATATCCCACATTCCCTGCTATCTTACTAGTGCTGGGAGATAATTTAGAGCCATGTTCAGCAGCCCATGGCCTCTACTAAAAGGTCAATGTCAAGACCAACCACATCAATCCTGAACTTAAGAAAGCTGCGTGGGTTTTTAAGCTTTAGGGCTCCTTCAGTGTAGAGCACCTTTGCCACATGCACTGGGCACCCTACAGTCAGCGCTCCTGGCTTTTCCTGTCTTCTTTGCCTTCAGCCAGTGTCTTGGTTGCATCTACCGTTTTCCAGGTCCCACAGACGAGAGGCTCACTGTTCCTTCCTTAGTAAGCTGCTTCTCCCTCCAGCAGCCCACGGTATGCTCAGTCTTTTATGCCTCTTCCAAAGTAGTTTTTTCTGCCAGCTAATGCAGTGCCATCAGTTTTCATCAGAATTCTACAATGCTGACCATTGCTGTCTGTGGCCCTCAAAATTTTGTGACTGTACACCGGGCTGGCCACAGCTGCGGCACCCAGCCACCACGCAATCGGTCAACATAATGTGGCAAACGTGGCCCAGCACACTGCAGTTTATATCAGCCCAGGGCCGTCTGCCACATCCGCCACTGGTTCTTCTGTTTGAATCTCTCTTCCCAAGAATAGTGAGCACAATAAACCTCTTTTCTTTATATACTGCCCAGTGTCAGGCATTCTATTATAGCAAAAAGAAACAGACTACAATACTGTGTATTTATATATTTATGTGAAATTGCAGTTTGGGGAACTTGAACTCCAAAAGGCTTTGTTTTGAATCTGATATGGTCTGATTAAAATGGAAATTTCTGGGGCTGCTACTCTAGGTGGAAGAAAGAGCATTCTCTGCTGAGGAAGCCTGAGGGTGGCACCAATTGATGACATCTGAGGGGAATGTAGGGAACGAGTGTCTGGAAACCAGCATTTAAGGGGACAGTGAGCAACCCACACAAGAACTGGCTCTTAGAACTTCCTTCTCATTACATAGGTGATATTTTCTAAATTAAATATATTTCTCAAAATGTTCAGATTTTGTTACCTGGCATAAGACTATAGCTGATGTAACCATCACAGAACAATGTAATAGGCCTAGAATAGCTTGCCAAGATTCTGGGGAAGTTAAACTAAAACTATTGAAACTGTAAGGTTTTAATATCTGACCTCTAAAACCAAGCATACTGGTACACCCAGATTCTAGACCAGTGATTTTATCTAGTAGTCAGGGACCAAGACAATGATTTGTAATTCCTCACTTCTATAAATATTTTGTTTTTATATAATTATTAAACAAAATTTTATAAATTTTCTCTAAAAAAATCCTTAAATATTTTTTTTCTACAAAGAACACACCTATGACTTAAGCAAACCTAAAGAGTTTAACATATTTAAGGCTTTAAATCATAATTATAGTACGTGTTGATGCCCTAAGATAACAAATGCAGTCTCAAACCAAATTTAGCAACATGATTCTCTTTGAAAATTAACACAGGCCTACATCTTTTTTGGAAATAATAAGCACATAATCTGGAGTAGTTTACTAAATTGTGAGACAGTCATTGTGAGAATCACATAATCACAGAGATAACACACACGGATTACACTTTGTCAGGACTGAATTACATCTGAAAGAGGCAGGGAGATGGGATTTTGCAGATGATGTTGTCAGCTGTTGAAGCTGTGCATCCTCTTTTTTCAGCTTATTGCTTATAGGTGATCATATGCAGTTACAGTTCTTAGGGAGAAATATAGCATTTTAAAATATTTTATTCTAATATTACTTGAAAATTTATACAAATTATTTCCATTTGGAATTTAGTTATAATAAGGTGTTTAAAACCAGCTATTTCTATGCCTAGTGCTTAAAAACAACAACAACTTTTTTTATAGTCTTGCCAAGGAGCTCAGACTCAGTGATTCTCCTGTCTCACCCTCCCCAGCCCTGGAATTACAGGCATGCGCTACCATGTCTGGTTTCTAGAGTGACATGGTACACCCGGATTTCAGGGCTGGCACTGCATGCAGGACCAGGGAATGAACTTGGGACCTTGTGCTTGACAGGCAGACACTTAGATCCCTGAGCTACCTCCCCAGTCCTGTTTTGGTTTTATTATGGTGCTGGGGATAGAACTGAGCCTTGGACATCTGAAGTAACTATGCCTAAGAATCTGAAGATGAAATACAAGCTCCATTAGCTGTCAGCATATCTAAGTAGTTAGCATTTTTTCCCCCTTCATTTAAAAATTTATGGACTCAAGTTAAATCCAAAGGTTAAAAGTTTAAATCTAGGCAAAAACATACAATATTACTAGGAAATGCCAAAACTTTTCTAATTCCACAGATGTCTTTTAGTTTTAGAGCAAATTTTAAAGAACCAAGTGATGCATTAATGTTGTATCTATTTTGGTTCATTCTAGAAGACTTGGTTCAATTGGAAAATATGTTTCATTTGATTTTCTGAAAGGCACTCAACCTAAAGGGAATGTAGAGACTCTTAAAGAGGCAACCATAGCAATCATCTCATTAAAGGACAGTAAGTACAAACAACTGTCTGCTGGGCTCTAACCCCCATCTATTTCTACTGTCATGACACCCTTAAAAACTAAAAAATGCTTGGGCTATGAGAACTTGGGTTAATAATCTCTGTTATGCAGATTTAGGAAGATCAGTGAATCAACCAACAGGATGTCTGGTACACTGGCATGAGAGATGCCTCTATGACATACACTTCTGCCTTACATAGAGCTATTCCTAGTACTGCTCTTATAAGTACTATTTAATACAACACTCATATAAAGAAAAGCTTAATTTTATGTTTTACATATTATATAAATTATATAAAAATTTAAAAATATATAATTTTTGCCTGGTGTGGCGGTATGTACCTATAATGCCAGCACTCAGGAGGCTGAGGCAGGAGGATCACTGTGAGTTCATGGGCAGTCTAGGCTGCACAGTGAGTTCAAGGTGAGCATGGGCTACATTGTGAAACTCTGTTCCAAAAATTAATTAAAAAAAAAAATATGTATATATATATGGCATGCGCTATTGGGGGAGACCCCAGTCTGTGTCAGAGACTCAATCACTAACGCAGGGTTGGGAAAAGGGACCTTTAAGAGGAGCTCAGGTGACAAGGGCTCTGCCCTCATTAGAGGACTAACGGTGTCACTGCAGGCCTGGGGTAGTTCTCTTGATAGTGGCCTTCTTGTGAAGGTGAGGCCAGCTGTCTCCTGCCCGTCCTCGTGTGCACTTGGCTTCTACCAGGCCATGCGAAGTCTGCCCTGCAACAGGCAACTCAAGGCCCTCCGCAGATTCAGCGTCTCAGTCTTAGACTGCCCAGACTGCAGGGCTGTTTGAAACGTGTTTTCTTTTCTTTATACATCACTCAGTCTACAGAATTCTGCTATAGCAGTACAAAAGGAAGAGGCAAGAGGAGCACATTAAACTACACCATGGAAATGCAGATGGCAAATCTTCACCACGGAACCAGTGCTGGGAACTTTCTGTAATGATGGACATGATCTACGGCCTGGACACAGGGGCTGCTGGATACAGGTGTGGCTTCTGAGCACTTGGGTGTGACTAATATACCTGCAAAAGTGAAATACTATTGACTTTAATTTCAGTTTAAATGACCACTGTGGTTGATGGCAATCCAAGTGAACAGCAGTCACAGGTCAGGAGTCAGAAAACTAACTAGTCCTGATGAGTAAAGACTAACGACATATATATATATATATATATTTTTTTTTTTTTTTAATTTATTTACTGTTTTTATTTAGGGAAGGGTCTACAGGATGTTCAGGGTCTCACCACCAGATCGGACTCAGACTCTATGATCTGTCTGTTTACAGCCTCCCAAGAGCTGCAATTATAGGTGTGTGCCACCACGCCCATTCTCAATTGCCATCTCAGTGTGCCCACCCTGGCCCCTGTGCCTGCCTGCAGGTGCTTTAATCTGCTGAGCTATTTGGCCAGCCTTTTATATTTTTAAATAAGGTGAAAATACAACAAAGAAGCATATGTAACAGAAACCATATACGATTTACAAGGCTTAAATATTTATTATGTGGTCTCTTATTGAAAAAGCTTGCTAACTTGTGGTCTAGACTATAAAATATAGCTTCCTTAATCCTGATTCAAGTAAATTTAAAACTAAAAGTGACATTTATGAGATAAGCTGAAATTTGAATATGGATTAAGTATTTGATAAGGGATTTTTTTGCTATAATAGTGATAATGTGGCATATATATATATATATATATATATGCTTTTTAGTCGTTTATCTGGTATGGGGTCTTGCCATGCATCTCAGACTTGCAATGATTCTTCTGTCTCGCCTTCCCAGGGCTGGGATTACAGCCGTGTGACACTACACCCAGTTTTGGTGGCTGGCTCAGTATGGGGCTGGCATGGTACTGGGTATTGAACCTGGGTCCTTGTGCTTTCCAGGCAGGTGCCTGGACTGCTGAGCTATTTCCCTGGCCCTGTGGCTTACATTTGAAAGAGCCTTTATCTCCTTCGTATTACACTATATATTATACTGTATGAAAAAGTCCTTACAACTTTGAGGCACATAAATTTTTATAGATGAGTGATTCCTGGAATTCTCTACCAAATAACATGGGGTAAGAGAGACAGGAGAGATGAAATTCACTATGGGTTGATTTTTGTTACAGTTGATCAATGAGTTTGTGAAATTCACCATACTATTGTTTCTGTGTATAGATCAAATTATGCAAAAAAGTAAAAAGAATACGCTGACATTTTCTACCACAGGCTGTGTGCTGGAGGGCGTAACCACCACAGTCACCTCTGAATTGGGAGAATCCTGTTCAAAAGCAAGCACCCGGACTCATCAGTGGTCCAAAAGAAAAAAACTTTTGGATCTGACACCCATGGAAATGCAATTTTAATAGGCTTGTGATTTTCACGTTCACTGAAATTGGAAAACTAATAATTACAATCGAGTGATTACTTCATAAAAGTAAACAATCATGGCTGGGGAGATAGCTTGGTAGTCTAAGCACCTGCATGGCAAGTGCAAGGACCTTGGTTTGATACCTGGCACTGCATACCAAGCTGGCCCTCTGCCTTGTTGGCCACTGAAACTGGGCATAGAGGTGCACATCTATAATCCCAGCACTGGGGAGGCTAAGACATAAGGATCACTACAGATGTGAGCTGCACAGCAAGACCTTGTACCAAACAAATAAATACATAAAAGCTTAAAAAATTTTTTAATAAAAGTAAGCAATCACTTCTTTATTAATTTGTTCTATAAATTCAGATTTTTAGATATTTTCTTCAATCAAACCAAAGCTTTATTCTTACGTAACTCATGCTACCCAGCATAATTTTAATTTCCAGTTACAACTCTACTAAAGGCCAACGTATGATTTAAACATGTTTGATTCTAAAGCCCTAATGGTCTTCACCATAATGTTGAACAAATAATACTGAAAAGTGATTTGAATATGATTAGGTATTTGATAAGGGATTATTTTTAGTATCAAAATCAGTGACCAAATCAGTGACTTTTTCAGATTATATTAGTCACAATTTAGTATTCAAATCAGTACTCAGTCCAGGTGAAGATAAAACCTATATCCAACATTATAGGGTACTTTCCCATGCTAGAGTCAGCTCTCTGTCTTCAGGGTCCACAACTGTGGACACAACTAATCTCTGAGGGAAAGTATTCAGATTAAACCTGTCTGTACTGAATATGTACACACTTTTTCATCACTACTCCATGAACAGTACAGTATAACAAGTGTTCGCGTTGCATTAAGGAGTCTGAGTAATCTTGAGATGATTTATTGTATTTGGGAAGATATGTGTAGGTTATATGCAAATATTATGCTACTTTATAAAAAATACATTTATGGATGTGGGTTTCTGAGGAGGGTCCTGGAATCAACTCCCATTCAAATATGAAGGGTCAACAATAATTTAGCTTGATGGGACACAGAACTTCAAAGCTTAGGAGATTCAGATACAAGGTCTCAGGCTGGGGATATAGCTTGGTCCTGAGCTCGAAGTACTGAGTTCGATTTCTGGTTACCAAAAAAAAAAAAGGTGATATAAATCCTCATACTATTACTTTGTTATGGTTTGTATCTAGTTGTACCCCTGAAAGCCTCATGCAGTCATGGGGCAGACTTCTGGCTTTGTGATTAATTCAGATCCATTGCTAGGATTACAGGTATGAGTGCTGCTGGGTTTATGGGTATAAATGCTGCTGGGATTATGGGTGTGGGTGCTATACCTGGCCTGGGGCAAATAGCCTGAATGCAACCTAAGGGAGACAAACTTGCTCTCTGTTGCCAATACTCCTATCTTTTGCTCTTGCTGTTTTCCACCACCACAAACCACTCTGCCTCGGAGCCAGCCAAGTATGGACTGAAACCTCCACTAACTGGAGCTAAGTAAACCTTCCCTTCCTTAACTCTGAGTGTCAGGTACTTTGTCCCAGCAATGAGAGAACAATAACAGACACACTTGGATTCCTTTTTTCTTTATAAAATAGAAGTCAGTGACCCACCTCTAGCAAGCCTTTGAAGATTCAATCATAACATGTGTGGAGTGTGGAACATAAAGCTTTGCAAATCTTAGTTGCTATCTTTATTACCTCAAATTGCCTTAACTTTGAGAATTCACTTTAGAGTAGATCAACTGGAATGGAATTTGAGGAGCTATTGGTTCATATCTCATTTCCAGGAGTATCAATATGTAAAATACACAAGAACAGAATATGGATTTTCTCTTGACCTTTAACTATTTTGCAATGTCAGAAAGTTCTTCCATATTGTTGACTGGATTTTCTTGCTGTTAGAAGTGTCCTGCATCTCTTCATCTGAGAAGACTAGCAAGCCTACAGATCAAGGCTTCTGCTTTTGTACCAAGCCCTCACACACACACACACACACACACGTGTGACTGCACGGTTAGTCACATAGTGTGGGTTGAACATGGCTATGCATTCATAATCATATTGTACAGCTTGGATTTTAACCTCATTTTGCCATTGTCTGGTCGCCTAACTACATAAAATTTACCTGTGCTTTATTTTACTTGTCGGTTAAATGTGTAATACCTGCTTCACAGCACCGCAGGTAAACACTGCGCAAGGAACAGATCACCAAGACCTCAGGGTGCGTGCCTGACACATACTTGATAAACCTGGGCAATTAGTACCACCTTCCGAGGCGGCTCAGATGAGTCCTCTGCTCGCCTAAGCTCCTACTCTCCATGGCACAATCTCCTCCCTGGGCTCCCACAGGGGAGCGATCAGTTTGGCTCACCCACTTTTTCCAAAAATACCATCCTCACCACTCTACCAAGATGCCCTTTCGGTTACATCTTTTCCCACCGCTTTCAAAACCAGCTCAGGCAGAGCGGGCGCCACCACGACGTTCAAAAACTTCCTCCTCCGCTGCCATTGGCCGCCGCCGCTGCCGCTCAGGGGCGAGGGGCGGGTCCCTTCCCACCGCCGTCCCCGCAGCTGCAGTCCGGGGCGAGCGCGCCCAAGTAGCCGGACGTAAGGTTGGCGCGTTCCGGGTTCTAGTTAACACCTGTAAGGAGGAAGCCTAGACACCACCGCCCGTAACCGCGCCGCTCCCGGTGCCCCGGACCCGCCGCATCCGGAACCGAGCCCGGCCCGAGGCGGGCGGGCCCGGGCCCAGGACCCGCAGCTGGGCAGGGCCGACTCACCTGCGTGGCCGCCAGTCGCGCCCGCACCTCCTGCTGCAGGAACGGCTCCAGGCCGCGGCCCGCGGTGCAGAAGAACCGGGCGCCCCCCGCCGGCCGGGCCCCGGGCTCTGCGCGCGCCATCGCCATGGTGCTCGGGCGCGGCCCCGCGCCTTCGTCACGTGGGACGCTCTCGGGGACGCGCGGGGTCTGAGCGCGCCGGCCCGCGGCAGCGGCCCCTGTTGGTTGCTCGGGGAACTGCACCGGGCCTTAGCGATCGCTCAGTGATGCGTATGGTGCTAAGGTTCAGGCCTAAACTTCTCCCGTGAGCCTTCCACTTTGCAAAATTGTATTTCTTCTTCTTCCAGACTGTCTTTTACTTGTTGCCATGGCTCATTGCAGCTTCTCTGTACTTTTGGGTTGTCACTCTCAGTATTATCGGGGAAGCTGAGAGGTAGATGGTGGTAATGGTAGAGAAGAGAGGCCTGGGTATACCTGCGTGGCCACTCTTCTGCAAGCCTAGTTCTGCAGCCCAGGTCTGGTTAGCAGCGCGTGGTTCCGGACGCAGTCACAGCTGGGCACGGCTGAAGTCCTGTGCACCCACTCTCCCCTTCCCTTCCTTCTCCCTTTTCTCCTGTCTTTCCTTCCGGAGCCTCGGGCAGCAAGCTCAGGGATACTCTTGAACCAGCTGTGGGGTCACTGGCAGCTGTTCACCCTGGTACAGGGCTGCAGCGATCGTACCTACCGACGCCCTTCACAGAGTCCTTGCGATGGATTGGGTTAGGTGGGGTTCGGCCTTCTTTAGGGAGAAAATGGTTGGGTTTCTGGGAGAGAGCTACTTGGAACCCCCATCCTCCCATTACTTATATTCTTCCCTGCATCATTTCTTCTTCTGATTATAAAAAAAAACAAAAAAACAAAAAAAAACAAAAACCTCTACTGAAAAAAATTACGGATCCCTGTAGATGAATTTAGCATATCCAGCTGTGATTTTCTCTTTGAATTTACATATTCAACACGCTGGAAATTGGAACGGGAATGACTGATTTTAGAACAGAATTTTTAAGTGGGGGTGTTTTATGAATAGAGGAAGAGACATTTGCTTCAAAATGTCTCCCTATTTTGATGCCATTGACAATTCCTTTAATTCTTAAAACAGCACTTAGATACTAGAATACAGGTACTGTAGATTGTAACAGTCTTTGAGGATGGGTTGCCATTTATCCTGGTGGTGACTGTAGTGATGTGCTGGCTTCCACATGATGGAATGGAAGATTGACACAAGAAGTCTGTGCCCAGAGGATTAAGCTATAAGCTGTATCTCAGCAGGGACCTTTACAAGCAGGCTGGTGGGAACAAGGGTAAGATGGTGAGGCCAATCAGGTAGAAAATTAGGCCACTGGGAGATTGGAGGACCCCACATATAACCTCCTTCATGACTCTGTTTACTTTTCTTCATTTCCTCTGTCCTCATCCATATAAATGTTTCCTACCCAGAGAGATTCCCCAGAATTCCTTGCATGTCATGCTTGCCATAACTCTCCGGTCTGCTGGAATAATTGTATATGTACGATGAACTGCCCATATAAGCCCACAGTGACTCTAAGCAGTAGACCCTTTCATTGTTGTTGTTAGGATCTTTTTAAAAAATTTTGGTGGAAGCAAGGATTGAACTCAGACCCTTGCCAGGGAAGCACTTATTCTACTGAGCCATCTCCCTGGCCCTGTTCTTAGGATTTAATTGCAGTGTGATTTTTGTGCTGAAGCCCTAGATGTGGACAAACAAATCTGTCACACAGTACATTCCATCTGAGTCTGAGGAGAGCGCATCAATGTCGCTTTATGACTGCAACTTCAAACCATTTGGGGAAAAGCAACTGGTCACGTACTGGTCCTTAAAACCATTTTTATGCAGACAGTAGTCACCTGGAGTGATGCTTCTTTGAACATACAGTCAGAAAGAGAAAACTCAGCAAAATATTGTTGGTTAGTATATGTAAATACTGACTTTAGAATGTTACTAGCTGATGAGTGTTATCGTTCTAGGTGTAATGTAGCGTCAAAATTCTGAACATGCAATCTTTATGCACTGATCGAGAGAGGGAATTCTTTTTATGGATTATATTGGCATTGCATATGCCTTGTGCAAAATTATTTTGATGTGTGAATATGGTCAAGTATTTCCAATACCTTTTATAAAAAGTACGACTATATTTAATGCATATTTCAAAATGCTGGACTAGTTGATGTGATTCTATTTGTTGAACTGTATTTTGAGCCTCTAAAGTTGTATCTATATCCAAGGGACTCTTATAGCATCCCAGTTGACAGAGAGTGGAAATTGTTTCTTTGATACATTTGCAGAATGATTAAATGACCAAATCGGCAATTTTGTTCAATTTGCTTGAATGAACTATATGGCCTAAATAAAACAGATATTTTCTTCTAATAGTTGTCTGCACCTTACTCAGATTCCTGCTGCATTTGTCATTTATGTGAATTATTTTCCTTTCTCTCCCCTCCCTTCCCCTCCCCTCCCCTCCTATCCCTTCCTCTCTCATCCCCTCCCTTCCATTCCCTCCTCTCCCCTCTTTTCTCTTCCTTTCTTCCCCTCTTCTGAAACCTCCACAAAATGAGCTGAAATGCCTTTCCTTCCTTAAGTTTGGGAGTCTGGTATTTTATGTCAGCAATGAGAGAAAAGTAACCAAGATGACAGCTAAATTATGTAAAAATGGCTTAGGTAGCCAGACGGCCAGGCTTCCAAAGGAGTTGGTGCAGAAGACAAGGACACATCACAACTATGGGGGAAGGGCTATTCACTAAAGTCCAGGCCTCAAAACAAAGGGAGTGACTATCCCTACTTTCCTAGGGATAAACATTAATGATAGATATCTGTCTTAGTTACTTTTCTCATTGCTGAGGCAGAATACCCAACACCCAAAGTTAGAGGACAAAAGGTCCATTGCACAGTTTGTAGAGGTTTCAGTCCATAATTACCTGGCACAGAGTGGCGCAGTGGAAGCGTGCTGGGCCCATAATTACCTGGCAAAGCCTTGGGTCTTCGCAGAGGAGAGCAATTCCTGGTGGCAGAAGACAGGAAAAACAATAAGAGAGAAGGCGTGTGTCTCCTTCTGTCCCTTATATTATGAGCAGGCTACCTGCCCTAAGGCAGGAGTAGCAATTGCACTCTTACTCAGCATCAGCCCATGCAGCAGTCAATCACAAACTCTAGATTCAGCCGCTGACAAAAAGCCTGCCCAGCCACGACTGAGGAGGCAGGTACAAACCATGACAATATTCTCAATAGGCACCGATTGCTTGCGTAGAGGACCAAGACCTTGACCCAGCCTTTGCAGGGGAGGTCCTTGTGCTTCCCATGCACACTTGCTACACTTGCCTCCTCACTAGGTCCAAAGTGCTTGAGTGACTACACTTGTAGTTTTACTGATTGATCATGGCTTTGTCCCACCTTATACCCACCTCATGATTTCATGCCCACCCGGTGACTTTGCTCTATAAATCTTCCCCTGAGAAGTGGGCTTGTGGGCAGTCCTCTTTCTGTCTCTTAGGCAGAAGCTATCTTTCCTTCAATAAGTACTTCCTACTTTTAACCTCCGTTGCAAAATGACAGCCATACTGAGATTAAGCATGTCATTGTTCTTAATCATTGAAAACAGAACATTCTAAAAGAATGTGCTTTGTTCTTTTTAATGATAAGCGTCAAAAATCAAAGAATTCTTTGATTTTGGAAAACATGAACTTGGCTAGCAGACATCTGGCAGGTTGGGAGTTATAAAATTTCCCTTATATCATTTGGTGGGCCTTATATCATTCCTGTATCAATAATTCCCGAAATTTTATGAAACCAGTTGAGTGTCTAGATTACAGGCAGATAATACTTTTATCTTCGATCACGATTTGTGGCTCTGTTGCCTCATCCAGTCTAATCAACTTTAACCTGAGCCCTCTGCCTTATAAGCTTCAAAATCTAAATGTAGCCAGGTTGGGAAAAAGTAATATCAAAGTAATATCAAAAGTTGGGCCTGGACAAAATTGTCTTTAAGAAAATTCCTTGATGGAATTCAGTGTGGCCCTCAAGTTGGTTCACCAAAGGAATGCAGATAATCAAACGGTTCTGCCTGAGGAGCTACATAATGGTCTTGAACACTGGAAATGGAAGGAAGATTAGAGGAGCAGGTGAGAGCATCATGCAAAGCTGAGGCCCCCAAGGATGACTTAGCAGCAGTAGTCACTGCAGGCTGGCAGCTGATGGACTTAGAAGAAGAAAGAAACTCAACACTTAAATTTAGGGGTTGATACACTAGCTGTAGATTTGCTATATAGTGAATATACTTATGTATGAATTTGCCTTTTTCAGCTACTTTGGAAGGATTTCTGTGGTTGTAACTGCTGGAGCCAAGTCTGCGCAACATTTACGTTTGAGTAAATGTCTCCATATTTAGAGTAAGTCCTTCCTAGTGTTTGAATGAGAGTTCCCCATTTCTCCAAACAGCAAGACGTTACCTGTCAGTGTTCTTAATCGATGAAAATAGAATATTACAAAAGAATGTGCTTTGTTCTTTTTAATGATAAGTGTTGTCTTCGTATGGCCTTATTATTCATTTGTGCTGTTTTTTGAGTATGTGTGCAATGTCCTTAGTATGGCTGTCATATGGCAACAGGAGTCTTTAAAGAAAAGAAAGCTCTTAACAAGTTTAAGAATGCGGAAACAGAAAGTTGGAAAGAACCTGAATGCCTAATAACTTTGTTGAAGGCTAGGACTGCTTACCCTTTTTGGTTAAGTGAACAATAAGTGTCACTATGGTTTAATCCTTCTAAACTCTGTTTCCTTTCCTTACAAAAAGCATCTGTATAGAGACAGAGAGTATCCTGGGCTAAACTGATAAGCTGGATACAGATAAATCCCCAAGGTGAAATGGCTTTCAGAGTAGCTGAAACTCCAAATCAGTTTGCTTCAGTGTATAACTGTCATCATTATAAGAGTCTATGCTATTTCCTATGACATAGTCTGAGGCTCCTAGCATAACCAGACCGTGATGGAAATAGAATTCTTCCTGAATTTTATATTGGTATTTCTATATTTCTGGTGCGATCGTTCACCCTGGGTGTTACCGTCATTGCCTTAAGGAATGAGTAGCAGATCAGCGCAGGGCACTCCTGGGTGTTGGGCAGGTCATGGAGGTGCGGCTTCGATGCCCCAGCACCCCTCCTCCATTTCTTCCCGCGCTGTTCCCGCTCTTGCTTCCCAGCTCCTGTGTGCTAAGCGGCTGTGCTCCATCCCCCCATCCACCATGGTGCCTCTGTCTTGGAGTCAGCTGACGTGGGTTGAGTTTCTCCCAGTTGTGAGCTAAATTTAAACATTTCTTCCATTAAGTTGTGGGTGGTGTACATTATGTCTCACTAATGGAAAATGTGGCTAATAGAACTGGCTATTAAAATAAGCATGATAGAATTATACACCTAGCTTTAAAAATGTAACATTCAGGGGGCTGAGGAGATGGCTCAGTGGAATAAGCGCTTCTCTGGCAAGCGCAAGGGCCTAAGTTCAGTCCCTGGTTCTGCCAAGAAAAACAGCAAAAACAAAACAAAACAAAACAAAAATGTAACATTCAGAGGCAGGGGAGATAGCTCAGTGGTTCAAGCACCTGCCTGACAGGTGCAAGGACCTGGGTTCGATTCCTGGCATCACATGCCTTGCTGGACCAGAACCCTGGGTGCGCAGTGCCAGCCACTGAAAACAGGTGTGGTGGTGCATGCCTGCCATCCGAGGGCTGGGAAGGCTGAGGTGAGAGGCTCACTGGGTCTGAGCTGTGTAGCAAGACTGAAAATTCTGTAGCACGTGGTTTTGGGTACGCATATAGGAAACAGGAGAGAACAAAGCAGGAATTTCTGGGCTCAAACCCTGTTGAAGAAGCTGAGCTGCAGTGTCCTTGGCAGACACACGGCCCTGGGTTCAGCCTCGACACACATGTGCTGTCCTGGCTTGTTTTGTGTTGCTGTGCATCATGCCACAGACTAGATCATTTATAAAGAAAACAACTTTCTTTCTTAGTGCTCTGGAGGCTTTGCCTCTGAAAGACTAACTTCCAAATAGCATTTAGAGCCTAAAGTGGAGAAGGCAGGCCTCTCTCCACAGATTGGACTTGTGACACTTAGATAAAGACACGATTATGCAGAATGGACTTGTATAGGAACTTGGGGATTTAGCTTCTAACATGTCAACCTTGGGGGACACCTTTATAGGCATAACACTGTGGCTTTGTATTCTGGTTGGGTGCAGGGGAGGTGAGAAAATTATCAGTATACTAAACGCATGTGTGGTTTGTGAGAAGATGAGAATGACTTAGAAGAATAGAAGGGACTGAGCAGGTGCAGGGGCAGGAGCAGGGGCAGGGGCAGGGGCAGAGGTAGGCACAGGGGCAGGAATGGGGGCAGGTGCAGGAGCGGGGACAGGAGCAGGACAGGGCAGGATTTAGAGCCTAAAAGGAGGGCCTCTCTCCACAGATTTGACTTGTGACACTTAGATAAAGACACTGTTATGCAGAATGGACTAATGTAATACTAGTGATGTAATACTGACTTATTTTCTGAATAGGTAATGTAAGTGATACACTCTGCAGAGGGAAAATGAGGTTCAGACCTGTTATCACAGAGAAGAGAGAAGTCGGTCCTTGTTGTGTCCAGGCTCCAGCCTTCCTGTCCAGAGCACAGGCCCCCTGGACACGTTACAGTGCAAAACTAAAAGATGGCTTTATTTTCTGAAGTTTGAATTTATAGAATTAAAACAATAGATTTAAAAATCATAATTCTGTGCACTGTGCATACTGGGGATGTTTAGAAAGTTCTTTATATAAAACACTTTTAAACTGTATATTAATGAGCATTTGAGTTTCTCTGTTGCCTTTGTGGCTTAATTAGTATGGGGCCCAGCACACATCTAATGAATCCTTGACATGGTTGAATGTATTGGAAAAGATGATTGGATTCATTTTTGTTCTTACATACCAAGAAAATGAAGATCAAAGACATGAAATGACTTTCTGCATTTAGCACATTGATAAAGAGGTCCAGCCTGCATCCTGGCCTTCTGATTTAGTCTGGTGATTATTTCCTACTTTCTTCCTTGCTGTTGTTGTGATAAGAACAGTTAACCTTTGAAAAAACTTCAAGTGTGCAACGTGAATCGTTGACCATGGGGACCGTGGGGACCGTGTGGTGCCCCAGATTCCCCAGCTCCATCTCCTCTGATGTAATCGAGGTTTCCGATTTTCACTTCTGGACAGCTCTGCACAGTGTGAGATTCTTCTTACAGGCGGGATCATATAGTATTTCTTCCCCCACGAGAAGCTTATTTTTCTTAGCATAATGTCCACCAGTTGGTCCAGGGTTGTTGCATACAGCGGAATTTTCTTTCTTGAAAGGATAATTTGAATTTTTATTTTTCTTAAGATTTGACATAGCAGGACATTACAATGGCAGCATGTTGTCTGTTTGGAGACAGGGAAGGGAGTAGCTAGTGGTGGCTTTCCTGTGTGTGTGGCAAGTGTCACTGTGTGTATGGTTGTCTCTTTCGCTCTGACAAACTTAAAGGTAGTTGCTTGCATGTAATCCCAAGTCCCACCACCAACGAATACAAACAGATGGGAAAGAGGCAAACATAGCAGTGGGTTCCTCTGCTTTTAATTCTATTAACTGCTGAAAGTGTCTACAAAAACAATGTGCATAAGGTATTGATGTTGAGGGAGGGGAATGCTGGGGGCTGATTCAGGGCCTCATGAGTCTTAGTATTGAACTATACTCCTGGTCCGTAGGTTATTGATTTTTATGAAAATTATTTAAAAAAATTTTAACAATTATTTTTCAGATAATTATAGAAAGTTTGGTATTTAATATTTTGGCTATTGCCACTTTAAAATTAACCTTCTTTCTTTTTTTTTTTTTTTTGTATTTTCAGGGAAGGGTCTACAAGGGTATTCAGAGTCTCACTATTAGATCGGACATGGAGTGATTCGTCTGTTTACAGCCTCCCAAGCGCTGGGATTACAGGCGCACGCCACCATGTCCAATTTCCATCGCTGTTTCAGTGTGTCCCGGGACACGGGGCTAGTACAGCAGGCCTGGTATTGAATCCTCGGCCCTGGTTGCAGATAGTTTAATCCACTGAGCTATTTGGCTGGCCCTTTGTATAATGTTCTTTAGGGTGCTCACTGGCAAAATTCTTTGCTGCCTAACCCTTGACTTACTTTCCTAAATAAAATTATTTTTCAAGTTGGAGCGTAAGGAATAGAACAGGCGTTGAATATCAACATTAATGTTGTTCTGCTTTGAAAATAGCCACAAAGAGGTACACAGCTTTACTTCCAGTCAAACCGCAGCAGAGTGTGGGAATCCTGACGTCTTCTGAAACAGCCCTTAATCACGCGGTTCTCCTTAAGAAAAAAACCGCGCAGAACCAAAGTGGTGGAGGCCAGGGCTTTCCAGGGGTGTGGTGTAAGGCTGACCGAGGTCTGCTGGCTGTGTTTACAGCCCCATTTGGTATTATGAAGTGAGAAGAGATTGAAAAATGTTCGATTTGGACGGCTTTGTGTTCTGGTTTCACCCCTGAGTTATTGTGATGGCCTTCTGATCTGAAGTTTTATGGCATAAAATGAAAACAGTTTATTTTACTCGGCCTTCAACATCTGACAGGCAAATCATGCAGTCTTATACCCTGGATAAAGTGCAAATAGGAGTGTGATAATATACAGCCTGAGGGTCAAGTTTCAGAAAATAACGGTCCCCCCGGAAACATTTTTTTTTTAATAGATCTTTTCCTGTTTATTCCATTTGGTTGCATTAACACTTGCAGTGCCTATGGAAGTGAGATTTTATGGTGTGACTTTTTTTTCTGTTTAAAAGGTATTTCATTAAATAAATGTTAGAAGAAAAATGTGTGTTAAATTCCAAATTGTTTTGGCATTTCTTCTATGACTTTTTTTTTTTTTCTTGGCGGAACCCCTTATTCCACTGAGCCATCTCCCCAGCCCCTCTTCTATGACTTTGAAAATGAACATAGCTATATGTTTTGTGCGTGCTTAGTCCTGGGTTAATAAAAAATGGTTAGAAAATAAAAAAAAAAAATTTTTTTTTTAAACACTATCTTAACAAAAAATGAATTAGTTGATGAGTACTATAACACAATGGTTCTAATTATTTTCCTTTTGGAGTTATAGTATAATTTATTCTAATACAGTTTTTAACACAACTAGTGCAATATTTGACAGCAATTGTGGTACAGTTTAAGCTATTGATTTTCAAGATTTGTCTTCAGGATATTTCTATATTATTCTCTCAATTTAAATGATGAATTCTGGTGATAACTGACTAGACAAGATGCTCTGTGAAGACTTGCGAGGCATGGTTTTCATCTTATTTAATTGGTTCTCATCGTAGTTTCATTGTCTAATGGTGTGGCTATTTTGGGTTGTTTGGGCACTGTTCCATGTGGGTGAGATTAGGGATGTTGAGCTAAGCACTTTTTGGAAAATGTTGAGACTCTGCCAAGTGTTTCATCTTTCAGTGATGGGGTTGGTAAGAGTTTGTTGTTTGCGTCCCTTGCAGCAGGAGATGGAAGTTTCTTTAAAGGACAGACAGCAAATATTTTAGGCTTTAAAAACCATATGATTTCTGGCGTAACAATCCAGCTGTGCTGTGGTAGGGAAAATGCAACCGCAGAAAATATGTAAGTGAATGAATACAGTTGTCTTTCAATAATAACATTTTATTTTAAAAAGTAGGTGGCTGGCAAGTCATAATGTGGTGTCCCTATTCCACTGCTTTATGCACTATGTCTTTATCAACTTCTGTAGGGTGTGCTAGAGCTTCAGGTAAATTCATAATTTCTTCTTGGTTTATCTCCTCAGAGATCTGACACATTACATTATAGTGTAGAGCAGTAGCAGAAGGCAGGCTGAGAACGTTTCTCAGATTGTTTGAGAACATTTTGGCATCAGTCTCTTCTGCTTTTGTGCCACACTGTTTTCTCTGTAAACGAGAAAGCAACACTGTTTCCTTGCAGGAATATTGAGGGTGAAATGAGTTAATACACGTAAAGGCCTTAGAATAGAGAATATCACGCAGGTGATAGGCGTTCAAGAAAGGCTGACGATTATTGCCTGAGAAATCGTTTGCTACACCTAGGTATGCAATCATTATACCTTTGGGTCACATTCTTTTTATGTGTGCCTAATGTTCGTTTTCATCAATGTGTGATGTGCCTCTGCCCCGGAGCTGCCCTCATCTGCACCCAAACGCTTCTCTGGCTTTCTTTCGGTGTGTGCTTATCTGTGATGCTTCTTTCATTTCCTTCATTTTCAACAATTTGGCCTTGTGTAGGTGGTTTATTCTTTCATTTTATTTTTGTTTTTAAGACAATCTGATATCATGCTTTTCATCGGTTAGTTCAACCTTTAAATTAAATTACTGACATACTAGAACTCACCTAATTCATATGTTCTCTCTCTCTCTCTCTCTCTCTCTCTCTCTCTCTCTCTCTCTCTGGAGGAACTGGGGATTGAACTCATGCCCTTGCGCTTGCCACTATTCTACCGCACCATCTCCCCAGCCCCTCATATGTTCTTTTTAATCATACTTTAATTTCTTCAATTCATTTCTCTTTACCTATCTTCCACTGGATAGATCAAATTCTCTTAGGTTTAATATACATACATAAATTCTTTAATCTGATGCCCACCTGGGACTTACTATATTTATGCCTGTCTCATTTTATGGCTGCTAATTTATACACCCCCCCACACACACACATTCCTTCTGATGGCTATGAGTGAAGGGTGCCGGGATCTTGGCCCTGCTTCCGAGACATATTTTTAACCCCTCTGTCCTCAGCTGGTTAGTCTGTGAACTGGAGTCTTACTTCCTATGGGTCTCACCTCCCTCTTTCCTGAAGAAGTCCCCATTAGCATCATCCATTTTTAATATTGGATTATTATGTGTATTTCCCTGTATGTGTCCCCTTTTCTGGTTGATTAATGTCTTCTGAGCGTTTGCACAGCATGTCTTATAGGGGTTCACCTTCTAAAGCTCTGCATGCATAAGGTATGCTTATGACCTTCTCATACATAATCATAGCTTTACTGGACATACAGCTCTGTGTTCAATGTCCTTTTCCTGAAAGACTATACAATATATATTTTTATATTATCTCAGGATACCTAAAGCAATCTAAGTTTTATTCTTCACAGTTAATTTGATCTATCTTTCTGGAAGTTTTTAGCCTTTTCTCTCAGATTTTGAAGTTAGTGAGTTGTCCTCACTGATGGCCAGAACTTGTATTTCTTTTCTTTCTCTATCTTTTGTTTGCAATTTGGAATTCTATGAGTCCTTATAATTTGAAGTGTTTCATTTTTTGTTCTAGAAAACTGAAAGTATTGATTCTCTTGTGTTTTCTTTGTCATGTTATTCTGGTATCCCTATTACACTGCTGTTTAGATGGGATTGTTCTACAGGGGTCCCGCATTTTATCACTAGGCTATGTTCCCATCACCTTGGCGGTAAGTGAAAATCAGCGAAGTGGTGATGTTATATTTATTTTAGTATTTATATACATCTTAAGGCTTTATAAGTAAGTTGAACCACAAAACAGCAAGGGACTACTGCATAGTAATTTTTTTTTTTTTTTGGCATATTATGTTCATAATATCACACATCTATTCCATCTGTCAACTTGCCCTGAATCCTCCTGGAATGGTCTGTTTTACTCAGCTTTCCAGCTGCCTCCATTAATTTTCTGCTGAATTCATGATGTCTTTCATGACTCTTCTTTAAGATTTAAAAATTTTTATTTCTCCATCAGGTGATCAATTTTTGATTTTACGCTTAGCTTAAAATTTTAATGTTTCTTTCATTAATCTCTGTGTAGTGCTTCTTGTCTTTTGTTTTCCAGCACCTCATGCTTCCGATGCCGTTTTTCCTCTAAGCTCATGCTCCCCTGTGGGTACTGCTACCTTAGAAGGCAGAGGAGTCCTGGGAGAGAGCGCTGAGCTCTCGTCCTACTTTGTAAGTTCCTGGTGACTTTGGGTTCCACCTTCTGGCTCCTTAAAGATGCCCTGTGCATTTTATGTTGGTTTCCTAAAAGCACGTGCTTCTTTCCCTCTTTAGTTTTTAATTTGAGTTTGTTTCTGTAGGCTGGGATTCAAGATGTCCAGGAGTGTGGGGCTAGTTCAGTGCCATGCTATGAGGATACATTCTTCTCAGGCTTCACCGCAACATCATGGCTCATTTCCATGTCTATTTTTTTCAGAACCAGGAATTGAACTCAGGTTCTTGCACATGCCAGGAAAGTGCTTATTCCACTGAGCCATCTCCCTGGCCTTAATTTCCAAATTTCAGTAATTTTGACAATTGAAGCATATTGTTGTGTGCCTAGGATACACCAGCCACCATCTTCGGGACTACTGACACAAGTAAAATGAGATACTGAAGTGTAATGTTCTCCTGGTGAATGGATTTGGCTTAAATGTTCTTTCTGAGTCATGAAAGGCCAACACGTAGTTGCAATGGCATAATGCAGGTTCTTGAATTATGGTTTTCTGGTTCTACCTCCAGCACCCTGTTCCAGTCTTGATGATTTACTATGATAGGAAAGTCACATCTTACAATTTATGTTATTTTAATAAAAAGTTTAAATTGAATTTTGCTTTTATTGATTTCCACAAAGTCAGGCAATTCATTTCAGCCTTATAAATCTTACACCTACACCAGATCTGTCAAGCAATGATGATGAACAGTGCTTTTCCTCTTCTTTTCATTTTCATGCAACTCCGTACTTTTGTAAATTTTCCTGTGGAGACATTAAATAGAATTCAATGGGGCATCTTACCACCAACCTTGTGACACTTTCATGATATGTATCTACTGGGAAGAAAAACAAAACAAGTGGATTTCAGCTATAAGTTAAATTAGTAGGTTTTCAAATAAACTGCTATGAAGTTTCTGACTGATAGTTCAGTTCATAAAAAGAAGAGTGCTGAAATTAAGCATCAGGATGACATGTAAAATGTTTCTCTGGTGGTCTTTAAAAATAGGGTATATTTTTCTCTTTCTGAAGTCACTAACTTTGAGGTATTTTATAGGAGGGACATGTGGTGGCAATGTCTTTTCTGGGTCTTCTTGAGTCCTCTGATTGAAACTGTTTCTCAGTGTTAGCTGAAAAAATACAGTCTTTCAAAACGTGTTTTGTGCAACTGGTATTTTTCAAGGGAATGCAGTTAGAGATAGACCTAGAGCCTTGGAAGAATAATATACCATCTGAAATTTTGTATTAACTGATCCTTTTCTCTATTTCCCTTGGTCATTGATCATCAACAGTCTTTATTTTTGTCTTAACAGCTATGAGAAATAATTTAGATGTTCTCTGTCCTCCTTAACTTAAAGTGTTAGGCAGAATACTCAAGGAAACAATGTATAAAGCAAAAAATTTGTTTTATTTCATGGTTTGGCAAGCTTCAGTCCCAGGGCCACAGGCTCCATTGTCTCTGGGTTTGTGATGAGATGGAGCACCATGGCGGAAGGGTAAGGCGGAGCAAAGCGGCTCGCCTCAGGGTGGGCAGGAAGCAGAAAAAGCGAAGAGAAGGCTAGGGACAGGATAGAGCTCTGCAAAATGCCCAAGGGCAGCTTTTCTGCGTCTGTCCCCAGAAGAAGACTTTGATTTTACCAACACCTCCTGATTGAGTGGGAAAAGCTTCCTAAGTCTGAAGTGCTCTGCATTTTACTGAAAAAGCGGACTGATTGAATTCCAATGGATGTCCTTTTTTCCCCTGATATTTGTACCTCCTTTCTTTGTTTCTCTTTCTTTCCCTTCTTTCTTTTTTTGAATTTATTTAGGACTCTATTTTTAAAGACCTCCTGGATCTTTTTCTTTGCAGGGCTTGAGCTTGACCCAAGGTGTTGCACATGTCAGACAGTGTCAATGATGGGCTGCAACTCCAGCTCACTCCTAATTTGGAAATCCAGTGTTTTATTCTTTTAGTGATTACCTTCCAAATTAAAAGAAAAAAAATTTTAGTTATTTAAAATATCATGAAATAATTTATGGAAGTGTAATGTCATCCAAGATTTTAAAATTTCTGTCACATCATGTGGGAAATGTTAGAATAGTGCTAGCTGTTTTTGTTCTGTATTGGAAATTTGGAGATACTCCATTCGTTCCTGGCTTTCATGGCTGCCTTTGTGAAGTCAGTCAAGATTATAACTTTTGATCTTTAGAATGTCATTTTACACCGGATGTTGTTAGTATCTCCTGAAGAGCAACCCCTCCCCCGAGCCGCCTGCACCTCTCCTAATGTAGTACTCACTGTGTAGCCTGAGCTGACCTTAAGCTTGTGGCGATCCTCTTGCCTCAGGCCTCCAGGTGCAGGGATTACAGGTGTGCGCCACTGTGCACAGCCCCTACGCCGTCTGATGAGTTTTGACCAGATGTTGCTTTCTTTATCTGTATCTTGCTTGAGATTCTGTAATTTGTCTCCTTGAATTGGTGGATTAATATTTTTCGTCAGCCTTTATGCTTTTCTCTTTTAGACATTGCTTCTGACACATTCTTCTTCTTGGGGTTTTAATGAAATATTCATTACAAAATTTCAATATATTTCCTAAGTATCTCTCTATCCTGAATTTTTTTCACATCATAGTCCTGATAGCTTTTAATTTATGTTTTAATTTACAAATTAACTCTTTGTCATTAAGATAGTATTCAAATTATTCACTGAGTTCTCCCTTCCTCATATTATATTTTTAAATTCAAGGCTTTTACTTGTTTTTACTTTAGTCTTATTTGTTTTTCTATAATTTTGTTTTCATTTCGAATTTCAATCCTAGCATTTTTTTTTTTTTTTTTTTGAGCTGTTTTGATTTTTTAAAGTTGTCTGTGCTTAAGACTGGCAAAAATAGCTCAGTGCTTGCTTAGGCAAGCACAGGGACCAGGGTTTGATCTCCAGTACTAAATGCCATGTTGGCCCTGCCCCTGGGTGTGCTGGCCGTGAACAGAGTTCAGATGTGATGGTGCACGCCTGTAGTCCCAGTGCTGAGGAGGCTGAAAACAGAAGGATCACTGTAATTCTGAGCTGTGTAGTGAGACCCTGCATCAAACATGTTAAAAAAATTTGTCTGTGCTTAATAATTGTGATATAGCATACTTTCATGGTCGTTACTGTTAACAGTGGCTTACGTCTTTCACTTAAGTTGCTTTGGTTATCTTTAAGCCTGTGCTAGATTACTGTATTGAAAGGATATTTAAATAATAGTTTGTCTGCCAAGATGGTGGTACCTTCTCACAAAGAGAATTTGCATTAACTGCCCTCAGTGCCCTAAGTGCCCTCGGTGTCCTTGGTGTCCCCGAGTGCTACTGTTCAGGGACCTCCTAACTTTGGTCCAGAATTTGACATTCTTGGACCTCCTAATAGTGGGCACCTAAATTACAAGCCCATGATGGGGTATTTCAGTTTGCCTTTACTATGAAAACATGTTTTCCTGATGATAGTTGTAAGTAGTATATAATTTATCACAGTTATATGATAAATAACTTGGTTTTTTAGCCCATTTGGTTCCAAGAAGACTCAGAGATCTGCTTTATGGTTGCCTTTTTCAAACAAGAATAAATGTAGCTTTCAGTGGCTGTGCTTATCTTTCTTGGTTCTCATCTTCTGATCTTGTCTTACCAAATGCTCAATACCCTTAAGTACTTTTCTTTTCATGTCTTTTTTGATTGTTCAAGTGAAAAAGTCCATTCAAATGATCTAGTCTGCTACTCCTTTGTTTTTTTAATTTTTTTTTTTTTTTGTGGCCAGCTCAGTCCATCCTGGGGATGAGTCTGGTGCAACATGTGGTGCTGGGGATCAAACTGTGGTCTTTGCACTTTGCCTAAGCTTGCCTAAGCAGGTGCTTTAGATTGCTGAACTATCTCACTGGCCCTGCTTTGTTTCTTGAGAGTTCTCTGTCCATAGAGATTAAAAACTTTGACTTGATGCTTGTAGTCTTATTGGTTGGTGATAGTTTTGTCCTATCTCATGCCTAATTTGTGAGTTCCCATTTTCTAACTTAAGACCCACCTCACCTCATCGTTTTGCATAAAAATCCCCGAAAAGGCAGATTCCTGGGCAACTCACCCAAGTCCCTCTGTACCTATCTCAGGTAGACTCTTTCTTTACCCCAATAAATGAATTCTACTCTTAGCCTCAAACAAGACAAAACAAAACAAGACAGCAACCTTTAGTTTGTTCTTAACTATGAACTTTGCTTGGGAGTAAAGGCAATGGTAAAGCCAATACTTGTCTCACATGTTTCGTGGGTCATATTTGACCATTGATTATGTAACCAAATGTGGAAAAGTCTTTTGGACTTTTCTGTGAAGTACATGAATCTAAATTTTCTAAGCATGTTTTTCTAAAATTAAAATGTTCTCATAGCAGAGGATTGCATAATAAGGAGCATTTAGGAAAAATAACCTTTATCCTCACATGTTTTGTTGGCAGAAATTTTTATAATAAAATCAACGGAGAGTCATGGAGAGACATGAAAAGTGATAGGAAATAAAGAAATTAAGGAAGATATGGTAAGATATTAATTGAATTTGGTAGCTAAGGTCATTGGCCACCTGGACAAGAGTGTGTAATTGGTATAAGAAGAATTAATAGGATCTGAGGGAACAGTGTTAGCAAAGGTAGCATCTTTTATTAAAAGCTTGATTGTAAAGGAAGAAAGCGAAGAAAAGTAATGAGTAGTTACAAAAACAAAGTATAAAAGTATTAAAGATGGAAAAGATTTGCACATCCTGTGCTGAGAAGAGCCAGTGAGGAAAGACTGGAGAGATGAAGGATAACAGACAGAACTGTTAGTTCCAGAAATTACTAGATTAGCATGGGCTGAAGGGCAGAGAAGAGCAGATTCTCTGACTAGAGTTTGATTAGCCTTCCACTGAGCTTGTTTTTTTTCTATTAGAAGCTGTTCTATGATTCAACATGAAGGTCAGCTCCCAGGACAGGTCTCTTAGACTTGGATACTATAATAAAATACCATAATAGCATTAGAACATACAAGGTGGTTTATAAACAGCATCTTTTAAGATTGGGGAGCCCAAAATGCAAGGTGCTTATAGATTTGGTATATTGTGATAGCCTAGCTTTTTGTTCATGGACAGTTGTTTTCTTCTTGTACCTGATATGAGGGAGTCTTCTAGAGTCTGCTTTACAAGGGTATAATTCTAGCCGGGCATGGTGGTGCATGCCTGTAATCCCAGCACTTGGGAGGCTGAGGCAGGAGGATTGTTGTGAGTTTGAGACCAGCCTGAGCTACAAAGTGAGCTCGAGGCCAGCCTGAACTGCATAGTGAGACCTTGTCTCAAAAAGACAAAAAAAAAAAAAAAAAAAAAAAAAAAAAAAAAAAAAAAAAGGGTATAATTCTATTCCTGATGGTCCCACTCTTATGAGCGAAGCACCACCTAAAGGTCCTACCTCCTAATGCCATCATATTGGACATTAGGACTTAACATGTGAATTTAGGAAGGAACAGCTTTCATTTTATAGTAGTGATTCTCCCAATACACCAAAAATAATTTAGACTCCATCCTTATTCTATGACACATTCCCTCACTGAACCATCACAGCAGGTTCATTATCTCATGCCCTCACTGCAATCTGAGGTCCTTGAGGTTAGTACCTGTCCTTGTATTTCTGTGATCACCACTCAATGGTTTACTGAATGAATCACTGCTGTTCCTTTTTTATGTGTATGTATTTCAGAAGGATGGATTAGGAATGACATTTTGAATTTCCCTGTGGTGCAAAGCTTTTTCATGTATTTTTAACCCAACTAGTAAGGATATAAATGGCAGCCCTGGAGTGATTTGTCAACTGATTTGCACTTTCATTTAGATTTTACTTGTGGTAATGCGTCCTCTGGAGCTCTCTTTGCTCTTGTGGTAACTGCATAAAGCAATGAAGTTAGCTGCTTTTTATATAAACACATTCTGTCCGGCATTGGAAATGATTGCTTTAATTTGTGGCAAGAATAAAATGGTGCCTCACTTCCAAGTGTGTTTTGAAAATACCAAAATAAAGTCTATAAATTTTTATTGTATTTGTTTCTTGAATTGGTAATACATTTCCATTGTTTGATATGTATGAGGCACAAAAGCTACACAATGATGTTCTCCTTCCCTTCCCAGCCTATCATCCTATTTTGTGTCCCACTTTTATCCCCAGGAAATAGATTGTGTGTGTGTGTGTGTGTGCATGTGTGCTTATTTTTATATTCTTTTGAATAAATTTTATGCAACCACAGCTACATATAATATTCTTTATCCTTGTTTTTATACAAATGATTGTTTACTTTATATACCTTACCTTGGTCTTTTCATTTAGCATTATTTCTACATTATTAGGGTGTTCAGTGTCTCACTATTAGATTGGACTGGCAGTGATTCTCCTGTTTACAGTCTCCTAAGAGCTGGGATTACAGCTGTGCACCACTAATTGCTATCTCAGCGCGCCCCGGGGGCAGAACTGGCCAGGCAGGCCTGGGGATCAAATCCCTGGCCCCTGTGCCTGCTTGCAGGCTCTTTAATTGGCTGACCTATTTGGCCGGCCCTATTTCTACATTAATGAGACACTCATTCTTCATATTTTTAGACCCTTAAATTGAGACTTACATTCCATAGCATCTCACTGCCATTATCAATTAGCAGAAATTGAGGTTATGTTGAGGCATCTGTAATTTTGGGGACAAGGAAGGCTTGGTTGCTGAAAAGGCCAGCATTAAAAAGAAGCCTAACACTTCTCAGCAGAACTACAGGTATTATTATAGAGACGGCTTGAAGGCATCTTAGAAATCAGCAAGGCCCCACCTATTATGGGTTCAAGTGTGCAAAACTGTAAAGTTTGCCTTTGAGAAGAGAGCCACCGGCCTCCCCGCCCAAGGATGCCTAAGGAACTGGTTCCTCTGGATTCATTTCATCATGACCACGCAAGGGTCAAGGGGCCCTGGCTACTGTTTGAAGCAGCAGAAGTCTGGGCGTCATTCATGCGGGCCTCATTCTACAGGAACATGGAACACAAGAGTCGTGGGGGCAGCACGGCTTGGAATTCATAAGGAGGCCTGGGAGACTGTGAGCTTCTGAGAGGGCAGTGAGTTAAGTGGGGAGAGTGAAGGTGAAAGCGCAGTGGAGAACCCGGAAAGTTGACGCCTGGAACACCTCTGAAGGACCTTCACAGACAGTGAGCGGAACCACCTGAGCCACAGGCCAGTGGCACTGAGGCCACAGGAGTGCTCCTGTTTGAGCCCTAGGGGTGTCCGTCGCACCACAGATCCACCCAGGTGCTGGACTTGGAGCCATTGTGTTTAACGTTTGTCCTGTTGTGTTTCTGTCTTGCTTTCCTCTGATTTCTGTCTTCCCTTAGTCCTGCCTTTGGGAATGATAATGTTTAAGTGATACCACTGTATGTTGAAAATATTTAACTTTGTTTTTGATTTTTAAAGTGGCTCACAGCTAACATTTGCCTCGAGTCTCACAGAAGTCTTTGGATTTGGGCATTTCAGGAACGTTGGAGCCTTTAAGATTTTGGTGAATCTTAGAGGTGGACTAAACGCATTTACCATGGTGCGATGAACAGCAATCTTTGGGGGCCCAAGGGCAGAATGTTAGGTTTAGATCTAAAATGTTCCCTAAACATTTCATATGCTTGGAAGGTTACTGTGTCCTGGGGGTGGTGTGCCTATCCATGATGGCACGCTCGCCACTCACCCCTGAATCCATCCGAGAATCCGTCCATTGGGGAACTCAGTACCGCTAGGAGGTAGAGGTCCGTGGGAGGGGGATCCCATGACCTGGAAGGCTGCATTCTCGGCCCGTGTACTTCTCTCTCAGCTTCTTGATCTGAAAGTGTGTGTACTCTATGGAAAGGTTACGCTGTCCTGACCATCATAGGCCTTGCTTTCAAAATCTACTATTTAAGACTTATTTTCTGGAAAGATTTTAGTTAGTACATAGAAATGTTGTAATATATGTTTTTTAAAATGTTAGTCATTTTTGGATACTTAGTTTGTATCCTGCAACTTCACCAAATTTGTTTTAGTTTAAACAGATTTTTTTGGTAGGTTATTTAGGGGTTTCTATATAGAAAATCGTATCATCTGCAAACAGGGACAATTTAACTTCTTCCTGCAATTTTGGATGCAGTTTATTTCCTTTTCTGGGCAAATTACTCTGCTAAGATTTCCAGTACCACACTGAATACAAGTGGCAAGATTCTTGTTTTTCATTTTAGAAGAAAAGATTATTTAAGTTTTCACAGTAAGTATGATGTTTGCTATGGGTTTATCATACTTGGGCTTAATTATGTTTAAGTAATACTCTCTCTATACCTAGCTTGTTGAGAATATTTTTTTTATCATAAAAGGATATTAAATTGTTTTGAAAACTAGACTTTGAAGGGAGAGAACAGAGATTTCTTGATTCTAAAAATTTCTTTGAAATATCAAGAGTAGAGCTGGCAGGATAGCTCAGCAGACTAAGCGCCTACTTAGGCAAACACAGAGATGGGGTTTGATCCCCAGCACTGCATGTCATGCTGGCCCCACACCTGGATGCACTGAGCCTGCTACCGAGTCTGGACATGGTGATCCCAGCCCTGGTGAAACTGAAAACAGGAGGATCACTATGAGTCTGAGCTCTGTAGTGAGACCCTATACCAAAGACATTAAGAGAAAAGAAAGAAATATCAAGAGGAAGGTTGGATGTTGTAATATTAACTTTATTGCTATAGTAGAGAGATGCTTAATGGGAAGCCAGTTCAAAGATCTTTCATGTTATGAGAGGGAAGTAGGGAAGAGAGAAATCAAGAAGCCCTGAAAGGTTTGGCAGTGTGCAGTGCTAGGAGAGAAGAGCCAGGGGTACAGGTGTTTAGTGTGTGGGCAAGACTTGGAGCATTGGGGATTGATTCTGGCTTTTCCCAGGATAGAAGAAAGGTAGTGTACTTTTCTCTACTGCTGCTATAGGAGTGTCCCACATTTAGCAGTTGCAAAATTAAAAATTACATTTCTAAAGATTAAAAGTCAGAAATGGGTCTCTGGTCTGAAATCAAGGCATCTGTAGGGCTGTGTGTCTGTCTGGAAACTCCATGGGAGAATCCACTTTCTTATCTTTTTGAGGTCCTGAATCAGTCACAGTGAACCTTCTAGAGCATTCCATGACAGCAAATAGCTCTCTGCAGCAGCTACGCCACAGCTCACCACCACTGAGTTCCTATGTGTTGCTCAAGCTTCTTGGCCTAGAACTCCTGCCACTCTCTTCCCAGACAGCAAAGGTCTGGCTGGTTTGCTCTTGTGTCACATCATTCTGACTCCTTTGTCCCCTCTGCCTCCTTGGCTCTGCTTTAATGACACTTGCGAATACTTTAGTCTCAGCCAGATCATCCATGACTTTTTGAGATTAAGAGATTAATAAGCTTTATTCTCCCTGCCCAGTAACACACTCACAGGTTCTTACGCTAAGGACATGGGCGTCTTTGAGGGGATGAACCCCTGTTCTGCTACTTTGGTTGGTGAATCTGGGACAGTCCGTATGAGCAGCTTGCTACAGGGCAAGAATGACGTAGAGCTGCAGGCAGTAGTTTTGTGATGCTTCTGGAAGATGTCTAGAAGGTGGGTTTCACCGGGTCCCTGCGAGGTGTAGAGAAAGCGGCCAGGCACTCCCCATTCCAGGAGAGATCAGAGGAGTGAGAGGAGCAGAGCTCCAGAGGGGCCTGGGCACAGGAGGAAGAGGCTCCGGGAGTGAGAGCGTCAGGAAAGTGGGGGCGCCAGTGGGGCTTGCCAGGCACCCATCCTCATGACCAAGTCAGTTACCCAAGGGAGCTTGATCCTGCCTGCAACTAGGATTTAGTTTGAAGTTGGGAACATTTTTTTCTTTTTTTTTTTTTTTTACCAAGAGTGGAAATAAGTTTGCAGAGAGATGAAATTAGTTTTGCACAGTGTAGATTTTGTTCCCCTTTCCTCAGTATCTATTGTAAGCTGTGTGGTTTGTGGTCTCTCTCTCTCACTCTCTCCCCCTCCCCCATGCTTCTTTCTCTATCTCTCTATGTGTCTGTCTGTCTATCTATCTATCTATCTATCTATCTATCTATCTATCTATCTATCTATTGCTATCATCATTCCACCTAACTTAGATACTCCTTCATTTGGTGCAGGCTTTGCATTAGGCTGGCAAACAACTTTTTGTTTTTAGGTAATAAGCGCACTTGAAGAAAGGGGGCTTTGAGAAGCTTCTTGAAGCTACTTATAATCTTTCTGTGGCAGTGGATTGTGAGAAATCCCAAGCTGGGTGACTCAGCTGTCACATTATTATTATTATTATTATTATTATTATTAATCATTATTATTATTACTGTTTTACGTATTTTGGTGTGCACCACCAGGCCCAGTCTCAGTGTCCATCTCAGCACGTCCTGGGAGCGGGGCCGGCACAGCATGGGTATCGAACCCAGGGACCTGTGTATGCCTAAGCAGGTGCTTTAATCTGCTGAGCTATCTGGCCAGCCCTTGTCATTTTGTTATTGTTGTATGTAAATTACTTTTTTGGGGGAAGAAGGTACAGATCGTCTCAGCTTACAAGATGTATAATTTTTATTGTAGATCAGTATTTCTACATTTATTCTGAAAAGCTAGTTTACTATCAACATAACAACTTCAAGTTAATATAACTGGGAATTCACTTTGGAAAATCTATTGATTTCATATCTTTAGTGATAGGTTGATTGGGAAACATCTATTGTTTGTTAAACTCTATGTCTATGTATTTCAATGCAATGAGATCTTGGTTTGAAAATGAAACTGCTTCTGCTAACAACATTGTATTTTCTGGAGAGATTTATGTTGCAAGTCCAACAGCTGCCTGAAATGCAATTGAATACAAGTGTAGATAATTCTCTCTAGGGCAGATATAATGAAACTAGTGTCAGATAAAAACCTTTTGAAAGTAGTCTTTTTTTTTTTTCAATCAGGCATAAAAGAATGGAGGAATCTTGGTAAATTCTGGTCACTGGGTGAATCGTAGAATAGTAAGGGTGATTTCATCAAAAACAACCCATTTTCAAATGAGAATATGGCCATGTAGTCATTTGAAGGAAATTACTAATATACCGAATGACATTTCTTGCTTTTCTCCTCTTGTGGTGGATTAACTAATTGTCAATTTATAGCACCTAGCTGAGTTTAGCATGGTGCTCGGTGTGGAAGACCCTTCTGAGAATTGTTGCAGCAGCATAAAGAACTGGAGAGACGGTGCCCTGGTGATTCTGCTGGAGAAGCTTGTCATGCTGGTGTTCCTGGTGCGGACTCAGCTGTTATCACTGGCGGAACCTGGGTCTCATTGCTGCTGAGGGTGGCCATGATCCCTTGTTAGGGGAGCTCTGGTCTGTACCTGAAGTGTTGCTTCCTGTCTGCAGTGCAGATCCTTCAGCCTAGTGGCACAGATCCTTCGAATCTGATCATCTGGCACAGCACAGGCTTCTGAGCTTCTGCTGTTGCAGAAAACCTAATGGAAGACTCTTGGCACTAAGGAATTCAGAAAGCAACTTTTGCTAATGCTGGCAGGCTGAAGGAAGACGGAGTTTTCAAATCATGTCAGTTTCCTATGGGGCTTGCACATGGCCTGTAAGCAGGAAGCACAAAGCTGACAGCAGGTGAAGACGTGATTGATTGTACACATTGAGCAAGGCAATTTTAAGCAAGCTTACTTTAAAGTGTTTACCATTGTGTAGGAGCATCTGGGGGTGAGGGACAGTGTTTGTGCAGGAAAAGCAAAGCGAACTGTGTTCTTGACTAGGCCAGTCTTCCCCAAACACAACATCCTTGAAGCAGGTTGGAGTTAATTGCATATTCTTTTACTAAATGAAACACAGTTTGACCTGTCACATTGTTAAAGGATAACAGCTGGATCCAGACAGTCAAGTCTTAGCTGAACTGAGCATGCCAGCTACATGACAAACAGCAGGAACCTGTGGTCTCAGGCCTCTGATTGATTTCTAACTTTTTCTATAATAGGCCTATAGCCTGCTGTTCTATGAATGTGCCCTTCCACCCCCACTGACATTTGGGCCTGCCCAGTGTAGATCCTTGATGCAGACTTGCAAGACATGTTGTCGTGGGCTCCAGGCCCACAGCTGGACTCATGCAAGACATTGCCATGGTGTCCAGGTCCTCAGCTGGATTCTTTGGGTCTCTAGTATATAGATATGCACTCCTCTGCATTTGACTTTTCTGGCGAATATTATAAAATAATCCTATAAATTATGTGTCCTGTATTGTCTATTCCCTTGCAAACTCTGACTACAATGCCTTTCATCACTTTTCTTTCTGCTAATGTACACTTCTAGTTATATAATGTCTTTTGATTACCATCTGGAGTATGAAGCTCATTCTAGGGACTATTGTTACCCTGCAATGGTCCATCTACAATGATCTTAAGCTCTATGAGGATCAGCAGCTGGTTTCCTGGTGGTTTACACGTGGTTTAAAGAATGAACTGTGTAGGTCTCTTCCATGTTTGGTCCTTAGGGTTTGCAGTCCAGTGAGCATCTAAGGCTGCTGCCAACCTGAGATTCAGGTGCTGAATCTCAGGCAGTAATAAAAAAAGCAGGGAGCAGCTATAAACAGGTGAAGCTTCGCTCCTAAGCCAAGCACCTCCTGCTGTGCTACCCAGTTCCTAATGGGTCACAGACTGATGCTGGCCCACGGACCCAGGGCTGGGGTCCCTGGGTGCACTGCAGAATGGCGATGGCCGGGAAGGCCTTCCTCAGAGAGGGAGCAGTGTGTGCAGGAGTGAGGGATGATGGGAAATGCGTCACATGTGGGCAGTTTGTGTGGGGGGCCATAGACATAGTGAACCTGCTTGGTATAACAGCTTATAAAGTATTATCCTCTGTAAAACATTCTATCTCCGAGAAAAGTAACTCAAAATACATGCTGCTGTGCTCAAAAAAGCAGAAAATTTGGCTACTAAGAGAGACTGGGTTTGAGTGAAAAATAGTGGTAAAGACGATGACTTAAAATTTTTTTTTTTCTCTAAATTTTCGATATTAGGGCTAGGGATACAGCTTAGTGGCACAAGTGCCTACCTGGGAACCACAAGGTCCTGAGTTCAATTCCCAGTACCAAAATAAATAGATAATTTTTTTTGTTTGTTTGTTTTGTATATATTAGTATCTGAATTTATAGGCCATGAAAATGAAAAATAAAATTGTTCATATGATAAAATGTATTTCTAGTAACATAAAATACATGGGCATAGGTATATGAATGTACTAAAACCTGAATTGTATTTTATTTTAATTAGTTAATTAATTAATTTATTTATTGCAGAACCGGGCATTGAACTCAGACCCTTGCACTTGCCAGGGAAACACTTATTTTGCGAACTGAAATTTATTAAAATACTTCTCAGTGTTTCGTTACCCTTTTCTTAGCTTCGGATAGAGAACTTGCTCGAGATAACTCAGGGTAGGAAATCTTCACAAACTTGGGTAGTAAACTTGGTTTAGGCGAAGCTGGGTCCTTAATAGGTGGAAGAGAAAGGAAATGGGAGAGTGGGAATGAAACTCTATATTTTATCCAGAGTTTCCAAAAGAATGAATATCGTGTGTGCACCACACTGAGCAGTGTAAGATGTGTCTTGGGCTGATCGGAGGGGTGCTGACACATAGGTGGGGCATGGTCATGGACTGTTATGCTTTTCACTACCTCTGGTATTACTTCAGTGAACTGTTACTTGGCTGGCAGTGTCTGGACCATTTCCCCACACTACACCCAACCTTCTCAATACTGATGTCTACATATTACACAGATCTTGGCAACACAAAGGCTTTGATTCAGTAATCTTGCATGGGGCCTGAGCGTGTATTTCTAACAAGGTGTGCAGTTAGATGTAAATGTTGCTGGTCCCATACGTACTTTGAGCAGCAGAGGCCACCCAAGGTCGTTGGACCTTCTCATTACCGACCATTCTAGTCCTGCTGTTTTCCTCCTCAAAGGTCCCCCTTGTCTCTGAAATGTCCCTCTCCACTTCAAGCCAAAAGTAGACTTCATCTTATGAGGATCGTTTTCTGTCATACATCTCCACAGCACCTTCCATTGCTCATGATTCTCAGCTATGCTTGGGCAACCTGGTGACGTCTCTTGATCTTCCATCACCTGGTGTGTTACTAGACCACCTTCATAAAATCCGCATCTTTTTATTTTTCTTTCTTTTGCATGCTTGACTCTAAACCTCATAACGTGCCATTGCAGAGTATTATACTATTTATATCTTCCTTCTTGGAAGTTTAGGTTTTTAGCAAATGAGTCTGTTTTATGTTTGGATAAGTATGTCATTTGATTGTGTATTATCAATTTATTTAGAACTGTTGGTTCCAAATATTTCACTGTAAAAGACACATGCTAGCAGTAGTTAACATATTATTCAGATTATTTACTTCTTGGTTGGTAACTTTTTCCCCTTCACTTATAGTTATTGTATATTAGTATGGTTCAGTTAATATATCTATCTAATTTATTGTCTTAGATTGTTAACCAATGGATGCCAATTTGCCTATAATTCTAAGCCCTTCTCGGGGCTGAAGTTCACCCCTGACCTCTTGAGCAGTGAAGTGTAACAAATCCCCTTTCACTTATTTTTTGTTATCATCTCTGTTTTGCACATGTAAAATTGCTAGAAGTTAATTAGCTTTAAAAAATTTGATAATAAATGTTTGTAATGTACTGAATAATGATCGTGGTATTTTTACTTACAGAAAAAGCAACTTTGATTAAATTCTTTGAATGCTAATTGAATGCCTGCTACACACAAGCACTGTAGGTGACACGAAAATGAATAACAAATAGTTTCTGCCAAACTGGAAACTTCATTCTTTCTTTAATATTTTTTATTATTATGTAATTAAGGACAGGGTCTACAGGGTCTCAGATCGGACTCATAGTAGTGATCCTCCTGTTTCAGCCTCCCATGAGCTGGGATTATAGGTCTGCACCACCATGCCCAGTCTCAACACATCCTGGGGGCGGGGTCTGCATAGCTCCCCGGGGGTCGAACCTCAGCCCCTGTGTCTGAAACTTCATTCTGTGTAACCACTTGGAGCAGCTCATCTCAGCCTCTTCCTTTTTATGTTTCCTTCAAGTAAGGGGGAAAGGTAGATGGCAACAGATGGAACATTTCAATTTATGGAGCATGTGGCTTTGATAATCATCAGACATGCTAATTCTTTTTTGAAGTATAGATTGTTGCACTGTGCCCAAGTCTTATTAAATAATGGTTGACTCATTTTGCACAGGTGGTAGCATTGTAGAACAATATCAAAATGCAAATTGGGATGAAAGATCATATTTACATACGATAGTCATTATTTTTCACATTAAAGTTATTTTAAATACCAGTTAAAGTTCCTTAATCCTGTTTTAAAATTTATTGATTTAGCATCCAGATGTTAGATAATGAATTAAAATGAATGTTTATAAATGATCTTATTATTTATACCACATACAACTATAGATTTCTAATAGATGGCTGAGACTGAACAAGCTAAAATTTCATGTTATTTTACTTAGCAGTATAAATTTTGGGAAAATTTCCCTAAGAAATTAGGGATGTTCACAAAATGACTTGCAAAGAGAAATATCTTTGTTTGATAACTGGGAAGATTTTAAAACAGTGGGTACACCTATTTAGAAAACCCTATGTTGACATTATATTTCATGACATGGGGAAATGTCACACACATAGGATGTATATTAATATGGTCATTTGATAAAGCAAGTTGTATACCAATGGCATTTTTATAAAGGCGACTAGGGAGAAACTGCAAACAACTGGAGCTAGTAATTATGGCTTAAAACACCGTGGCAAGCTGTTGGATGTGCTCCGAGGCCAGAGGCTTTGCTACAAGAGGGCAAAGAGATGCATGAGTTAGTGTATTGTGCACTCTGTGTCTAGTATATTGGGTGACATGGTGTCAGGATGAGGGGAAATCTCGGCGTGGCCTCTGTCTTGTGTGTCACTAACAAAGTTAAAAAAAGAAAAACTAACTAGATCTTCTGTGAAGCCAAACATTTATAATTATTATTTTTTTCTTTTGGTGGTACCAGGGATCAACCCAGGACCTTGCTCTTGCCAGGCAAGCACTTATTCCACGGAGCTGTCTCCCTAGCCCCTTACAGTTAAATTTAACAATCAGCAAAGTAGTGATAGTGTGTCCGTTCTTGCCTTTGTTTGGTACTGAATAAACATTTTTGAAACTATTTTTACCTCCCGCATGGCTCCAAGTACATAGTGCTTCTCTCCTTTCCGGCAGTGTGTTGAAAATTCTGTCATTAATGAAATCAGAATGTGCAAGGGATGTGTGCACTCTCATGTACTGTAGCGATTTATTGTTTATTCAGTACAGCCATGACAGGGAATCATCCTTTGACACCATCAGCAGACGAATAACTAAAGAAAATGTGGTACCTCTACACAATGGAATATTATTCAATCATAAAAAGAAAAAGATCCTGCCTTGTGCAGGATAACCTGGGTAACCTAGGGAACATTACACTAAGTAACCCAAGCCAGACACAGAACAACAAATTCTGACATAATCTGATTCCTATGCGGAATCTAAAACCGCTGAAGCTGCATTGAGACAGCAGAACACTAGTTACCAAAAATGGGGAGACATGGAGGAGGAGGGCTGGGGAATGGTTGATCAACACGTACCAAGTTCTAGTTCAACAGGGGAAAGAAATGCTGGTACTCTATCTTCATGTCAGGTAATTATACTTCACATTATTAGATCATGTAGTACAGAGGGTAGAAGAGAAGATTTGGGAAGCTCTCACGGCAAGGCAATGATAACTGCCTGAAGTGGTGAATGTGCTAACTGCCCTCATCTGATCATTGCCGTGCATACACTGTCCCATAAATATGTGCAATTATTATGCATCCTTTAAAAAGTAAATAGAATTTAGCTATTGCTAAACTTTTAAGAACCCATAGCAACCCTTCTCTATTCCAGAAGTAGGTGAAGTGTTTTAAGAGGGAAGATAGTTGGACTGTAATTATAGGAGTGGTTTTGTTTCTCAGTAAAATTAACACACACAAAAAAATTATAGGAATGGTTGGTGGCTTAGGATACCCAAGGAAGGAAAGAAAAATATCAGGAAATCTGGGGCAGCTGAGATAGCTCAGTGGTCTAAGCACCTGCCTGGAATTTCCAAGGACATGGGTTCGATCCCCAGGACCGCATGATGCCAGCTCTGCCCCAGGCACATTGAGCTGGCCACTGAGACCAGAGGTGATTGCACACCCCTGTGATCCCAGAGCTGTGGATATGAAAACAGGCAGATCACTATGAGTCTGAGCTGTGTAGTGAGACTTGTGCCAAATACATTAAAAAAAAAAATCAGGATATCTGAAAATCAGAGTCCTCCTGCTTCCTGAAATGGAATGGGCTGGGGCAGAGTGGAGACCCAGCTGTGAAGGAAGCTTCTTCTTTCAGGCTGTCTTCCATCCACTACTGTAACTCTTAGAGCAGCAACTGCAGCCACCCAATGGCAGGAGAGGAGCTGTTTCCAGAGGCGAAAGACATTTAAATGCATGTGCTGTTGTTCCAGTCCAGATGTCGTTTTCTACAGTGTTTTGCTCTCAGGGAGAGTCCAGTTACTGAGCAGGTTGCATTGTGTCACAAAACTCCACCCCTCCCCTGAAAAGGTGGGGAACTTTACAAGAACACAGTGCAAGTGTTGCATGAATCTTCTTTGCCAGTTGAGTACAGCAAGATAGTTTTGTCCTGGATGAAGGAAAAGTACTTGTATTTTATTCTGTAGCATTTTTGGGAGCCAGGGAAGAAACGATGCCCTGGTTTGTAATTTCCAAAGCTCTGTCAAACTATTATGGAAACATTACTTTTCCATTTTCTCTGATAATGGATTGCGATTTCGTGTGTGAGCTTTTTTACTTTGGGTTCTTGGTGATGACCTAGCTTTTGATATATAGTTAGGCTGTTACAAGAGGCTACAGAATAACACTGTCACCACTCGTCACTTTAAGCTTCCTATTTTGTCCAAGGTAGGCAACAATATGGATGAATTTAGAGAACATCATGCTAAGTAAAAAAAGCCAGCACAGAACAACAAATCCCTATGTAATTTCGATATCTTAGCTTCCAGGTTTTCCACTTGATCTTTTGTGAAGGAAAAAAAATCGAGTATTTGTTTTTGCTCATTTGTTTGATAGGTTACTTCTAATTTTGTTAATTAGAAAAATTAAAAACAAAAGGGTTTCAGTCACCTGAAATCAAAGTTGTAAGATACCTAAGCAAAAAGTTACTGACTTGTAAGATGGAAATCAGTGTAACTTATAATGAAATATTTTTTCTATTCTCAACTGAAATCAATACATATTTACTCATTAGAATCCTTGAATTCATCTTTAAATATTGCTAACATGGCATGTTAAAAATTACCGAAGTGCCATTGCCTTTTGTCTTGTACCTCCATTTTCAGTGGAATCTTCTAGTCTCACTAAGTCAGTCTACTCTGTTCCTGGTTGGTCTTCAGTCACCTTTCTGCACTGGTAAGAAAAATGAAAATTGAAAAAAGATTCAATTATTTCTTCTAAAGGCAAGCTGTGGAGTTAGGCGTGACTTTGAACAGCTTATTTAACCTGTCAATATTTGTAAAATGAGGCGTTTATTGGCTGCTTTCCAAATTGTCTGCTATATTTTTGGGAGGTTTTCAAGATTTCTTCTCATTAAAGATTCTGGTAAGCAAGTGAAGGGTGTGGTCAATGAAGAAAATATTTGGAATTTGAAGAGATGGCAGTATTTCTATTACATTCCAATGCTGCTATGATAATCCCATTTCTGCAAACTGTCCTGCCTTCTGTAGCAGTGTCATAAAGAGTATGGCTACAAAGAGCTTGTTTTCATCCAGACACACTAACTTTTAAGGCTGCCATGTCAGCAACATTCGCATTTTATGTTTATGTTCTTCATTTAAATTAGGGTCATGGAATAGAGTCCAACAAGTCTAACGACCTGTTACTTGTCATCTGAGGAAAACAGCTCAATTTTTTATTTCTTCATAAAATCTCTACAGTCATTTCTTCACAAAATGCCATGTTTATAGGACAAAACCATTTATTCTACACTAGTCATGTCTAGCCATGGTAAGCATCAAAGTTTCAGTCCAAGGCATTCCTGGGTGAGCTGACCGTGGTGTGAAACACTACCCAATATGGAGAATTCCATAACAATAGGGACAAACCAAGTTCAACTTATCTGTCGGTACAAAAGAAGAAGCTGGGCCACAAGAGTTTAAATGTTTTTTTCTTCAACAGTGCACTCTTTCTTCCAGTTCTCTGTTGGACGTTTTTTCCCTCAGAGCTCAGTTAAGTTTGAATTTTAGACAAAAAACAAAATTTTGGCAGGGTTTGAGTATGTCTCAATTATTACAAACAGAAAATAGGATTTTATTAAACTAAATTATTATATACTTGTAGTAATAATTTTTAATCTGGAATTTAACAGGTATGTGTGCATATTTTGAAGAAATGCAACCATAATAAGCCTAGAAAGACAATGCAAGGATTCAGAGACAGCTACTGTTCTGCATGTCTTCCCCCAAACAGCAATAAATCCCTACTACCCTAAATAATGTAGTATGTATAAGTAAATGTTACCTAGTGATTTGATTCCTATGCAAGTATATCCCTATATGCACTTGTTCTTTCAGAGTTTAAGAATTATTCATTTCATCTTATACTCAATGTGTGTGATATTTATATCCCTCTCTGTGAAACTTTGTTGACAAATTATTTAACAGCTCCCTGTTATCAATACTTAGATATCTTTCATAATGCTCATGTAACATCTTGCTGAATACAGTACTTGGTTTTGCTATATTATCTTTCTAGAGCAAATTTCTTAGAGTGAGGAGAGTGAATTGTCTGGAATTGAGAAACAAAATTATGCCTGTGTACTCATTTTCAGGTTTTCCTTCTTGTTCATTTTGTAATGAAAGAAAATGCATCTAAAATAATGCATGTGGGTGCAATTTTATGTACTACTAGTTCTGGAGAATCCCTTTAGAAGATTATTTTGAATTTCTGGCAGGAAGCCTTTCCTATTTTTCACCACCAATAGTGAAATAACAGGCACAGAAATGAGTTTTTAGAAACTCAGCTGAGCATGAAATATTTCACTGACCTATGACTTCTCTCTGCCGCGCATTCCTGCCAGTGTGCAGCCAGCTTCTCTGCTCAGCTGGAGCTGCCCCTGCGAGGCACCGGGCTGACGTGATGTCTTCCGAAACATGTTTTCAGCAGCCACATTATGTGAAGAAACTGCAGTTATGTATCTGCTCACAATCTTCCCATTTGCTTCTTCCTCAATGTGTGTTAGAGATAGGAAATAGATTTGGAAAATTGAAAAAATTGGCCCAAATGATAAACGCATCACCCAAACCCAACTGATTACTAGTCTTATCCAGAGAGGAAAAGGAAACATGTAACAAATCAGGCAGAACTATTTTTTGTTAAGGATAGAAAGAAAGAAAGAAAGAAAGAAAGAAAGAAAGAAAGAAAGAAAGAAAGAAAAGAAGAGAAAAGAAAAGTGAAGAAAAATTAAGGCAGGCTTTCTTTTCATCTGTCAACTCCAGGCACTTGTTCACCGTGCTTTACAGTGCATTTATGGCCAAGTTCAAGGACCACACCACGTATAACCAGTCCCGAAAATGGCACCAAAATGGCATCAAGAAACCTCAGTCACAAAGACACGAATCTCTGAAGGGGGTAGATCCCAAGTTCCTTAGGAACATGAGTTTTGCCAAGAAGCACAACATGAAGGGCTTCAAGAAGATGCAGGCAAACAGTGCCAAGGCCATGAGTGAATGTGCTGAGGCTCTCAAGGCCCTCATCAAGCCCAGAGAGGTCAAGCCCAAGGTCATCCCAAAGGGAGAAAACCGCAGGCTCGCTCGACTTGCCTAGATTGCCCATCCCAAGCTTGGGAAGTGTATGCATGCCCACATTGCCAAGGGTCACAGGTCTTGCCAGCCAAAGGCCCAGGCTGCAGCCAAGGCCCAGGCTCTAGCTTCTGCTCCAACTAAGGCCCGGGCTGTCGCTTCTGTTCCAGCCCAGGCTTCCAAAAGGAGAAAAAGGAGGAGTTAGTGAAAGGAAGTATGACGTGATGGGCCTAGCAAATGTAATTTATTATCTTTATTTGCTTCTGAATATCAATCAATCTATCTATCTATCATCTATTATCTGTCTATCTATCTATCTATCTATCTATCTATCTATCTATGTATCTATCTATCTATCTATCTATCTATCTATCTATCTATCTATCTATCTATCTATCTATCAAACTGGATTTATCTCTAGCTGTTTTGAATGGGTAACCTCTACTTTATCTGTTAGAATTGAGCCACCATGAGAAGAAATGGGGGAAGAGGTATGCCTATACATGTATGTATGTATGTATGTAGCTATGCATGCATACAGGATGGCTTGGATAATTCTACTATGGATTTATGGTGATCTATGGAAAGCAACAATTAATGCTTAATGTCTTTGTCTTTTTCTTCTTAATTTTTATTACTTTTTCCAATTTTCGTGCATATATCTGGTAATTTAAAAAACTAAGTTGAAGTTAATAATATGTAATACAACAAATACTGTCAAATTCATATTATTTTGTTAATGCAATTCTGTATCACTTCTAATTTTTTAGTATGATTTTATATTCCCTTTTAAAAAAAGAAATATATTCTCTTCTGAGCTCCCTAGGCAAGCTCATAGGCTGATAGGACAGGTTTGGTTTAGCAATCATTTGCTACTTAAACTTACAAAATCATCAAATATTCTGTAGTAAGGTAGAGAAGAAAATTCTTGCTACCATGGTTGGGCTGAGAGGGAGGAACTGGGAGATGCCAGGCAAAAGATATAAAGCAGAAAAAATATGTAAGATGAACAGGTCGAAAGATCTCACATGCAGCATGGGGCCTATAGTTAATAAGTTGTGCTGTATTTGGGATTTTTGCTCAATGATTACACTGCAGCTGTGAGTGAAAACAGGTAATTATGTGTGCTAGTTGGCGTTCTATACTATGACGAGTTCCCAGGATCAATAATTCATAAGGAAAGGGTTCCCTTTGCCTCGCAGTCTTGGAGGCTTCGGCTTGTGATCAGTTGGCCACTACTTTGGTCTATGATGACATGTAACGATGGAGCAGAGCAGAGCAGAATCACTGGTGTATGGTCAGCACGTGAGGAGAAGCACAGGAGGGGCCAGAGTTCTACTGTCACCTTCATGGGGCACATCCTCAATGGCCCCTAAAGGCTCCAGTGCCTCCTATGCTGGGGAACAAGCCTCTCAAGAGATGTCATGTTATATATAACATTATATAAATTTATATAACATTAAATATCTTAAGCATATACAATAAAATTTAAAAAGAAATTAAGCTTTTATGGGACTATGAATTTAATGTTTTTTAAATTGAAATTTATGTATTTGGTACAGGGTCTCACTCTGCAGCTTGGAGGTGAGGTTGGCACGGATGTGGTGGCAGGGACTGAACTCAATCCTTGTGCTTGCGAAGTAAGGGCCTAGAGCACTGAGCTATCTCCATGGCACTTTTATTTTTAAAGAGAGTACAAAATAATATTAAGACCGAAAAAATTACAAGTGACACAGATTTTCACTTAACAAAGTAATACGAATCTTACGGTATTTGTTGTAATGCATAATGTTGTCTTTCAACCAGTTATTCGTATTTCCAGATATGTGCAAGTATGAGAAATTAAGAGAAAAAGTACCAACAATTGAAAAATGAAGACTAAAGAACCTGTTTTCTGCTCTTTTTTATACACCAGCAGAAATCCACAGTAAAGTTGTCCAAACCAGCTGGGTGTGGTGGCGCAGGCCTGTAATCCCAGCACTCAGGAGGCTGAGGCAGGAGGATTGTTGTGAGTTCGAGACCAGCCTGAGCTACAAAGTGAGCTTAAGGCCAGCCTGAACTGCATAGTGAGACTCTGTCTCAAAAAGACAAAAAAAAAAAAAAAAAAAAAAAAAAAAAAAAAAAAAAAAAAAAAAAAAAAAAAAAAAGTTGTCCAAACCATCCTGTTTACATAAGTAGATGTATCCCTTTCCTGATTCTGTCTCTTGTCCTTCTCTTTGACTCAGTAACTTTTTCCTTTTGAATAAGTTCATTCCCTTTTCCCAGTGTCTGTTGTACCCTTCAGATTCCATTTTCTCTTTCAGGTTCACACACTAAGGAGACAATATGATGTTTGCACATGCTGGTCTGATTTATTTCACTTAAGAGTATGGTCTTCAGTTGCATGCATTTACCAATAAAAGATTCAAATTTGTACAAATCTTTCTTCTCATTGAATTAAGAGAAAGTAGCTGTATATCTATCCTAATTATTTTGTATATAAAGATACAAAATGGTCCTTCATTTGTATCTCCTGTTTTTGTTTAGTTTTGTCAGAGATGGGTATTCCATTATCATCAAAATATTGTAGGTTCACGAATTCAGCAAAATAATCCAATAGCATTTAGACAGGATATCATGTCTGCAACTTGTACTATGAATAACCACTATGAAGACAATATTCAATGTATTTATTATTGAAACTGTCCTATTAATTGGGTTTGAAACTATCTCATTGCTATTTGTTTCTCAATAAAATTAATAAAAAAGATTCAAATTCGTCCTGTTTTATAGCTGAATAATATTCCACTGTGTAAAAATACTGCGTCTTGTTTATCCGTATCTCAGTTGATGGGCATCTGGGCTGTAACCAGGATTTAGCTATGACAAATTGTGCTGCTATAAACATGGGTGCACATATATCACTGTGTATGATATTTTTAGTTCTTTGGGAAAAAGACCCAGGAGGGGAATTGCTGGCTAGAATGGAATCTCCAGTCCAAGGTTTTTTAGGAGTATCCACACTGATTTCCATAGTGGTTGTACTACTCTGCACTCCCACCAACAGTGGAGAAGGGTTTTCCCCCACAGCCCCTCAAGCATTTGTTATTAGCTGATTTCATGATGTTAGCCATTCTTTCTGGTGTCTTAATGTTGTTTATTTTGCATTTCTTCAATGACCAATGATGCTGAACATTTTTTCAGATATTTACTTACCATTTGTATTTCTTCATCTGAAAAGTGGATATTCTTCTCAGATGTCCATTTTTAGATTGGGTATTTGATTTAAAGGCTAATTTATAGAAAAGTTCATCATGTGAGAAGGTCTTTGTTGGAGGGACAGTTGACTATTATGGTTTTCCAGTTTGTGGGTTTTCTTTATACTCTGTTGGACATTTCCTTTGAAATGTAGAAACTTTTCAAAAAAGATGAGATTCCAGTTTTAATTCTTTGAAATATTTCCCATGCAGTTTGTTTTTTGTTTATGAACTCTCTGCCTACCCCTATGTCTTTAGGATTTCTACCTACATTTTCCTCCAGAAGATTTAGTTTTTCTGTTTTAATATTTAAGTTTTTGATTCATTTTGAATGTAGCTTTGTGCATGATGATAGGCATGGGTCCACTTTTGGCCTTAGGCTTGTCGAAAGCCAGTTTTTCTAGCAACATTTATTAAAGAGGCTATCTTTCTTCTAGTGAGCACGTTTGGCCCCTCTATCACAGAGAAGGTGGCTGACTATGTTTACAGTTGAGTCTGCATCTTACATTCTGTTCATTGATCCTCAAGTCTATCTCTATGCCAGGACCATGCTGATTTTATCGTAGTAGCTTTATAGTATAACTTCAGGTCAGGAATATGACCTCCTGCCTTTTCTTTATTTCCCAAGATTGCTTTTGATATTCTGGATCTATCTTGTTCCAAAAGAATTTGAAGAAAATTTTCTCTAGCTCTGTGAGGTATACTAATATTATTTTAATTGGGATTTCATTGAATCTGTATAATAATTTTGGAAGTATGGCCTTGTTTATAATGTTGGTTCTTCCTATCCAGGATCATGGGATGCCTTTCCATTTTCTTAAATCCTGTTCAATCTTTTTTCTTAGCGTACCATAATTTTCACTGTATAAATCTTTTACTTTCTTTGTGAGATTGACTCTTAAGTATCTCATTTTTTTTGGATGTTTTAGTGAAGGGCTTGATTTCCCTTCACTAAATTTGTCTCTCAGTAGGTTCACTGCTTGTGTAGAAAAATGCTACTGATTTTTGAGTGTTTATTTTGTATCTTGCTACATTACTGAGTTTGGTGATTAAATCTGCAAGACTCTTGGTGGAGTTTTGGGGGTTCTCTCAGTAGACGATTGTGTCATCTGCAAACAAGGATAACTTCACTTCTTCTTTTTCAATACTTACTCCTTTTATGTCTGTCTGTTGTCTAATTGCTCTGGCTAATATTTCCAGAGCTATATTGAATAGGACTGGAGACAGTGGACATCCTTATCTCAGTCTTGATTTTAAAGTGAAGGTCTTCAGTTTTTGCCCATTTAGTATGATGTTGGCTGTTGGTTTCTCATAGGCAGCTTTTATCAGGTTGAAATAGAGACCATCTATTCTGACTTTCTGTAAGGTTTTTATCATACATTGTGTTGGACTTCAAAAAAGGTTTTTTTCTGTATATATAGGAAGATCATGTAGTTTTTATTTTGAGCTCTAATTATGATGTGATGTGTTATATTTTTGGATTTATACATGGTGAACCATCCTGCATTCCAGGGATGAATCCCACTTGGTCATGAAGTATAATACTGATGATTTGCTAGTATTCTGTTTGCTAGTATTTTATTGAGGATTTTTGTATCTATATTCATTAGCAAGATTGGCCTGTATTTCTTTTTTTTTTTTTTCTTTCTTTTTTTGTAGTTCTTTTTTATATTGGATCTTTCTCTGGTTTTGAAATCAAAGTCATACTTGCCTCTGGGAATGAACTTGGGAGAATTGCTTCCCTTTTAATTTCATTGAAGAGTTTGAGAGAAGTTAGCTTTAAGTCTTCTCTAACTTTTGAGTAGAATTTAGCCGTGAATTCATCAGGACCTGGGCTTTTCTTTGTTGGCAGAGGTTTTTTTTTTTTGTTTGTTTGTTTTTACATTTTAATTTTGTTTTCCATTATTGAGTTATTCAGAGTTTGTATATTTTCTTGACTGAGCTTTGGCATTTCATATGTATTTAGGAAATAATCACTTTCTCTGTATTTTCCATCTTGTGAGAGTAAAGATTTTGGAAGTAAGTATTGATGATCTCCTGAATTTCTCTAGGGTCTGTAGTGATTTCACCCATTTAATTTCTTATTGCATGAATTTAGGTTTTTTTCCTCCTTTCTAAAATGAGGTTGGCTAGGGGTTTATCAGTTTTATTTATTCTTTCAAAGAACTAACTCTTTGATTCATTTTTTTGTATTGTTTTCTTTGCCTCACTTGCATTAATTTCTGCTCTAGTCTTTATAATTTCCTGCCTTCTTTGGGCTTTGAATTTGACTTGCTGTTCTTTTTCTGAGAATTTAAGGTGCAGCATAAAATTGTTTACTTGGGTTTGTTCTGTTTTAGTAATGTGAAAATTTAGCACTATAAACTTTCTTCTTTTTTTTTTTTTTTTTTTTTTTTTTTTTTTTTTTTTTTTTTT